>PVKN010013961.1:0-19546 GCA_004027915.1 Capromys pilorides | reverse complement strand
ACATATTAATTTAAGTGCACAGTTCTTTATCTTCAGGTCAGTAATTTAGCAAGATGCTTGTCCTTCACTTATTTGATTCACTAGAACGAGTACAGTTGACCAGTGATAAATCAAACTGACAGCAGAGATAACAAAGGAGAAAAATCTCTCTTCAACAATTCTTTGAGAAAATAACATTGCAAGGTTGACTGTCCAATATCCACAGGTGGAAGATGTGAGAGAACAAACACTGAAACTGATATTCAGCCATAAAGGGTGTACTTTCTTTCAAATCATTATCTGTAATACTAAACGAATTTCCCAGAATTGTGTATTTCACACAATTACACAGCATAGCAGTCTTCATGGGGGAAGAACCTGCACTGTGTGCAGTGTGGGCCGCAGAGGGAGGTGCCTAGCGCGTCCACCTCTGGCCAGGGAGGAACCTCGTGCACAGAAGGCTGAGAGCCCAGGGGTGGGGGCAAGGAAAGTGAGGACCACAGTGGGTGTGAACGCGCATCTGTCTAAGAGGGGGTCCTTGCCTGCTAACAGAGGTGGTCGCTGTCTCCCAAGAAAGGCAGCAAACTAGTGGCAAGATGTTTCATCTCAGACAGTATGCACACATAGTGCCAGATAAAACTAGGCTGGATATCCTTGCTGGAAATCCTACTAGATGTTTTATACCCATCACCTTGAAAGCTCATAGTCATCTTTAAACTAATTACCACTCTCATTTTCACATAAGGAAAGAAAAGCTTAGAAGAAGTTGAACATTTTCTGGAAGTCTCATAATTTTTGTTTAAATTTGTTTTTAACTGACATTTTCAAATGTAAAAAATATATGTGTGTCTGTGGCACCATATGACGCTTTGATACATGTTAACATCATATAATGGTTGCAAGCAGTCAAATATATCTGTCACCTTGAGCATTTAGCATTCAAGTGACAACACTGATATCTCTCCCTTCCACCTTTGTGAAATCTGTAGGACATTGCTGTTCAAGTCTCCCAGTGGAAGAGCAATCACCGATTAAGGGATGAGCAGGAGGAATCTGTCACTCTGTCCTTCAGTGTGAGCACCACAAAACAAAACTGCTTCTCATGCCAAAGTGGTAGAAGCCAGAGTCATGCCAAGCAGGTCATCCTGGCATTTACAGGAGGGGCAGTTATCATAAACACATTATTTTTAAAACAAAAGACATAAATATTAGAAGTTTCTGCCATACATGGTGGTGCACACCTATAATCCCAGCATTTGGGAAGCTGAGACAGGACAATCTTTTTGAGTTTGGTAGGCCACAAAGTGAGCTCAAGGCAAACTTGAACTGCATAGCAAGACACTGTCTCAAACAAATTCTTACTGTCCTCCTTCCCATAAAAAAAGAAAAAAAAAATAGATTATGATTCTCTTATAGCAATTTTAAAGCAGAATATACTAAAATAGACTAATGAGATTAGGAATACCCTCAATTTGGGAATCACAGTTATTAGCAACCTCAATTATTTAATGATAAAGGCATGAGGTACATAAAAATCCCCACTGACACAGAATGGTTTGATAAATTTAGTACCGATAAAGGATTTATATACATATGCATAGAAGAAAGGAAACCACCAACTAGAAAGAATACTATAATTATTTTTTTAATGCAAAAATGAGTAAGAAAAGCTGATCTCTGTGTCCAAAACATTAAGTAATAGCTGACTAATCTTGTAGTGAACAGTAGGCATCAGACACAGGTCTGGCCTCAAGGAACAGAGAGGCTGGGGCTGATTCCAGATCAGACAGATGATGCTGAGGTCTGGCAGCCTGAGCACAAGACACAGGAGTGAAGCCCGGCACCTGGCACGGGGAGATAGCGTGGCAAAGTGCAGGAGTCAGAAAGACCTAAACAGCAGGTGATGTCTGAGCTGCCCTGAGTGCCACACAGGTGTCCTCCTGACAAGGAAGAAGAACCTTCTACAGAGAGAAGAAGCAGCGGGTGTCAGTGTGGGGTACCAGAGAAGCCCATAGTCTGCCATGAGAAGCTGGACAGAGTGGCTGTCAAACATGGAAGAGGCACGGATGTCTCAGTGGAACAGTGGGAGTCTATGGAAGTGCTGGTTCTTGCATACAGGGATAGTCACTGGTCCTCTCAGAAAGTTCTAGAACCCCCCCCCCAAAAAAAAAAAAAAAAAAAAAAAAAAAGCCAAACAGACAAACAAAACTGTCAGAACAGCTCCTGGACTGACAGGTTGGGAAAGCTAATGGACACACTTCACTGGAGATGGGCCAGTGAAAGCTCGCAGGAAGTAGAATAAGCAGTAATGGATAACTGGAGCCAGCAAAAGAAACCAGAATGATATAGCTATTTAAGCCTCATGTCGATAAAAAAAGAAAGAAACAAAATACAAAAGAACCAAAGGAAAGCTTTCATGTCCTGTTAGACGCTGGCAAATGAATGGAAGAAATGAAAGTCCTCTGTTCTGTCTATTTTAATTCTCCACGAGGAGGATGTTTTCCAAACTGAGGAAGGTGGACCTCCTTAGCGGGGCTTGGCACCCAAGAGAGGTGGGGGAAGATGAGGGCTCACTGGTGACACCAGCGACTTTACTCTCAGCCAGATGAATTCTACTTTATCTTATTTCCCTTTATTTGTGGAGGTAGGAGTAGAACTCAGGACCTCACGCTTGGCAGGCAGATGCTGAGCCACTGAGCCATAGCCCCAGCCCCATGTATTATATTTTGAACTGCTGAAATACCTTCTCATGAACATCTTTCTCTTCATCGTCATCTCTGGGGCAGAGCAAAACCACAGGATGGTCCAGCCTCCCTGCTCACCCACTCCTATTCTGTCTCAAGCTCCTTAGTGTCCAAGGGTGAGTATTTAAATTTGGAGACCCACTAATGTGGATGGGGGGGCCTGCCTCATCCTTGGTGCCGACAGTCACACTGTGTCCGTATGCTCTCCTGTTCCCTGGGTCATGTGCTCGTGTCCTCATTCTAGGCTCTTAGTAATGCCAGCCATTCCATGCACACTTACTGCATTGGCACTGCTCAATGCCCTGCTGGGTTCAGGCATTCCTGCCTTGCCAGCTGCAGCTGTCTAGGCAAGGTGGACGAGAAAGATATCACATAAGTGATTGTAGAGTTAAGAAGTCACTTCTTTCTTCTTTCTTTCTTTCTCTTTCTTTCTTTCTTTCTTTCTTTCTTTCTTTCTTTCTTTCTTTCTTTCTTTCTTTCTTTCTTTCTTTCTTTCTTTCTTTTGGAACTGAGGATCAAACTCAGGACCTTGCACTTGCCAGGCAGGCATTTCTGAAAGGGTACTTCAGAGTGCAAACTTAAAAAAGACCAGAGTAAGTGTTTCATCTGTGTTGTATCTATGAGTCTCTGCAGGCTGCTTAGTATACCAAGTGCCAGCCAGTGACAACTGACTGAATAAATCAATGAATCAATGAAAGAATGAATATGGTGACTTGTCCAAAGTGATGAAGGTTCGTGTCTTAGGAAAACATAGAACTGTAAATTCCTACTAATCTACAGCAACTTATTTTGAGAAGATTCATGAAGCCCACTGAAGCAAAATCAATTCTGTACAAAGTACAGTTGCTTTGTGCCTTGCCAAGCTGGTTGCCTGGCTGGGCCATGTGATGCTTGGCCGACGTCTCCACTCGACAGTGAATGTTTATCAAGGAGCTCCTTGTGGTTTTTAGGTTCTGACAATTAGTAGCCAAACAGCTTCACCTCATGCCTCTAAATTTATATTGCATGCAAGGACTAGGGAAGCTTACAACAAACAAATGACAGACAAGGTGGATTCCTGTTTGTGTTTTACACTAAGTAAAGGCACACCGCACAACCACCTGCTGACAGTGGGTGCTCAGGAAGCAGGGCGAGTGTGTCCACAGCGAGGATGAGCTGCTCAGGATGAGCTTCTTTGCTGAGGTCATAGGAGAGCTGAGAATTACACCAACAGGAGCAGTGAGAATTCTGGGGAAAATTCATAGGTAGTTCAAAGGTCCCAAGATATGGAAATCCTAGTATATTTTAGGAAAAGCAAAGGAGCCAGGTGGCAGGCAGAAGCAAAAAGAATTTAAACAGGCAGTTAGGAAACATTCAGGCAGACATGTACTTGAGAAGGCTGGATTTCATTTCAATTAAATCAAGAAGGGAAATCATATAATTTCATTTTATTTAAATTCACAAGCATCATTTTGGTACCTGTGTCAAGCATGCGCTTAGATGACGAGGGGCAGTGGGGAGTTCACAGCAGAGGCTTCGGGGCAGGTTAGACAGAGGACACCACACGCCAAGTGAGGAGAAGTTCACACATCACCCATGTATTTTCGAGAGAGGAACAGGGTCCTGCTGTGAGCTGTACCTCACTCAGCAGGACACATCTTCCAAGGAAGAGGTGGGACTGCTCCTGGGAGGGGGCGTTTGTGCACCTACTGATGTACAGAGCATGAGGAGGAGCAGGTCACGAGATGAGGAGTCATTAAGAATTTCACTTCTGCTCTGTTAATTTCAGATATTTATTAGAACTTCAAGTGGTGTGATCAAGTAGGCATTTGCATATGTGATTCCAGAGGTCTGGCCAGGAACTGACCACCATGTAAATGCTCTAAAAACCCTTGAAACTCTATAAATTTAGCTAGTCATGGAGTACAGACAGGACTTACCAAAAAGCCTGAAACTAAACCTCAAGAAGAAGTAAGTGTAGTAAGTAAGGCAGGAGGAGGAATCTAAAAGAAAATGGAAATAGCTATTTAAACCAAACACTGAGAGGCCGGGCAAGAACAGTGAAGTGACCCTGTGCATGTGTCTGCCTGGATGCTTCTGGTGTATTGTGACTAAAGTATTATCAGCAGAACATTCTCCACTGGTCAGGAGTCTCTTCTAGAAGCAGAACCAGCAACATGCTTATGTCTATTAGAAGACTTATTGCAAACTATGGCTTGTGGAATTTTGCTGCTGGTTAAGAAGTGTGAAGCCCACAGGGCAGACTACCTGGAAGGCAGATGGGCAACCCAGGCAAAAGCTGAAACTGTGATGCCCATGCCAGTTTTCTTTTTCCTTAGGGAAGTCTCAGTGCTGCTTTTGACATCTTTCAACTGACTGAATCAAGGTTACAGGGTTATCTAGGATAATCTAAATGAAAGCTAACCGATTTCTGGTGTCAACTGTGTTACAACATTGAGAAAAATTTTGGGCTGAATAAGTGAGGACTCCATCCTGGCCAAGCAGGCACATTCAATTGGCCCTTCAAAGATTGGCTGGGATGAGATTCAGCACAAGGGGAGGTGAGCAGGTTGAGACAGCAAGTGAAGAGAGAAACTACGCTGTGCTGAGGAGGAAAGAGGAGAAGAGGCTGCTAAGAGGGCCAAGGGGTTTGTTACTGTTATTCTGCTCAGTGGCACACACACCAAGGTTTTACATTTATTACAAAAATCCAGGTCAGAGGAAGGTAAGTTCATGCTGAAAGAAGAACTGGAAATAGAGGCATTTTGAGGTACTGGCTTTAAGGAGAGATTAAGAGATGTGCTCCTGCCTCCTCGTCCCAAGAGAAAAAGGCAACAAAGCATGCCAACTAGGCTGAAGCCTGGAGGTTTCCATTGTGAGGGGCTTCGAGGAGAAGGCCATTTTCTGTATAGTAGCTCGCTGAGCTAGTTAATGTCACGTCACACAGGGGCCATGCTTCCGCCATCCTCAGAGATGTCCTAGAAGTAAAGCTCACACAGAGAAGTGGGACTGGCACCCCCATAGACAGAAGCTCTTAGTTTCATTCACAATTGGGCCACTGTAGACCCGAGGAGCTGTCAACACCATAGAAAATCTTACCTGTTATTGTGGGATTTTTTTTTTCTGAAGAAAGGATCTCTTGTCACCCTTTCCATCAAATTCTCCAAGGGGTGCTTCCCTGGAGACAGTGAGACATGCTGCTCAAAAATGCCATTTAAGCCTCCAGTGCATGGGTTACACAAAACCATGAGTCTCTCTCCTGGAGACGACAGTGTGAGTAAACAATGGATGTAAAGACTACGGAGAAAACCCTGCAGGGACAGAGCTGAAATATGAAGTATGAGGATATATGGAAGAGTAGGGCAATGATTCGGCCAAAACAGACTACCAGAGAAATAAGAAATAATCTTTCTTATGTCTTAGAGCATGAAACTTCTACCCTTTATTTTCAAAAAACTCAGAAACCAAGGGAAGGCAAAGAGAAAGATTAAATCCTCAGTGTAGTGGGAACTTCTAGCAAGAGCTATGCTAGGAAGAGAATCTAGACGAGGCAGGGGGAGGAAGTCCCTCCTTGGCCTGATGGTTGGTTGATGTTGTGGTCTAAATCACACTCATTCTCAAAGCGCTTGTTTAAGATAAATACAATCATTTTGCAAGCAAGGCTGCATTGCACAGGACTTCGCTGTTAGCAGACTTCCCTGTACCCACAGTTTGCTTGGAGAGCTATAACATTTGCTTTGTGAGTCCCCATGTCCAGAAATATCAATACAGCATGTATGCAGTGGGACTACGGAAATAAGTTTATACACAGCACTGCAAACAGCTCTGAGACAGCCTTGGATCATACAAAGAGGAAAACAGGGAAGGCGGGCCATCTGACAGGCACTCCTGCAACACAAATCACAAACCTGCTGAACTCATTGAAACACAAGTACTGACAAGCAAATGGATTTGCTCATTGGCGGTCACCGCTCGTTAGAATTGAACACTAGGAATGTCGCTTAGAGGAGAAACACAACCCATGATGAGGCAATTTTAGGTTGTACTACAAAGCCTAAGGGGAAGAGCCACAGGGACTGGAAAGTTCCCCAGGTGATTCTGACCTTCTACAGTGCTTTCAAATTCCACCCATGGTCCCAGCTTGCCCTTTGTGCAAGATGGAGCTCTGTGTTCAAACTCAGCCTGAAAATCTCACAAAGCAACAGATGCCAACCATAATTCCAGAGAAGCACTCTGTGAGCTGCACCATGTTGAAATCAGCCTCCTCCTTTGAGAATAAGGGAAGGAGAACATTTCCCCCTTGTAGTTCCAAGGCAAGAAGAATTTTATAATAACTAACCTCATTTCTGGAGAAAAACTGAAAACGACAAGCTCTTTTGTGGCATGTGACAAAAGTTTGGCAATCCCAAAAGCTCTTAATGTTGAAGTTGTGATTGGGCCTTTGTTACATTATTGTAGCAAAAAGTCCTTGAGCCCCAAACAGAAGTGTAGCTGTCCTATTCTGGCTGAAGTACACATATGGTGGAAAGAATAGGACTAACTGGATGGATAAGCTGGTGACCTGGGTCTGGCCTTCCTCAGAGGGCCAGAGCAGCCCTGGGCCGCACAGGAGTACTCACTGTAGGAGCAGCCGTACACCTCGACCCTCATGCCGATCTTCCCACTGGGGTTCCACTCCAGGGGCACGAAGCGGATGAAGCGGGCCCTCACTGAGTGCAGCAGCTTGTGGTGCACCACGCTGTCCGCGTTCATGTTGCCTGCAAAGGTCTGTGGGGAGAGAGACACTTGTGAGGGCCGGTGTCCAAGGAGCACCGCAGGGACTCAGAAGCGATTCCACCAAGCCTTTCAGGAAAAACAAGTTCAATCAAAAGACCATAAATGACCCTGTAAGCCACTCCTCTGCCCCGCTACCAATGGCCAGTCAGAATTGATGCATAGAGCAGTCCTAGCAAGTCACAATGTATAACACCTTAGAGTCCCATGCAGTTAATAATACAATGAAGTTATAGTATTCCTAGTGCTTCTAATCCCTGTGGATGGGCAATGAGTGATGACCTTCTCATGGAAAGGTTTCTATTGAAATTATTATTGTCATGATTTCAGTGCAGTCGCTGTACTATGTTCTTTTCATTGTAGTTATAAGCATTTTGTAGATTCAATAGAACTGGACTCTGGAGAGAGAAAACGGGAAGGGAAAACATCTCCAAATCACCTAGTTGGTAACTGGTCCAAGATGCAGTTTTGAAGTTGTCCTGTTTCAAACCTAATGTAGTATCTATAGCCCTCATTCTTCAAGGCTGCCGTTGTTCCTTGTTATGGTAGGAAGATACCACAATGCAGATGTATATGTAGTTCATTTTATATTTCTTTTTCAAGCTTAATTGAAGGAACACAGAACATAAGAAATGGTGCATTGAAAATATGACTCAAAGCCTTCACTGGTATGAATTATTCCTGGAAAACTTAATTTTTGTCTGTGTATGTGATCCAAAGGCTCACAGATCATATTTATCTTTATATTATGGTAAAATATATATAGCATAACATTAACCAAATTCAAGTATTTAATTGAGCAGTATTAAACATTCCATGGCTTGCAACTTTTACCCATAATCAGCTCCAGAACTCTTTCATCATTTTGGCAAAAATTTATCTCTAAAGCAGACTGCCCACTAACACAGCAATGTGCTTGTGTCTTAGTTACTCATCTCTTGTTGCTGGGACAAATATCCAACACCCAAAATAAAGGAAGGAAAGGTTTATTTGGCTCACAGTTGCTGGATGTTTCAGTCCACACTCAGCTGACTCCAAGGCAGAGTGGCACATGGCAGAGGGCAACCTTCCGTTGCAGTGGCAAAGAGGAAGAGAGCAAAAGGAGGAGTAGCAGCAGTGGTTGCAGAGAGCAAGTCTGTCTCCCTTAAGTTGCATTCAGGCTCTCTCCCCCTGGCCGGGCATAGCACTCACACCCATAATCCCAGCAGCACTCAGACCCATAATCCCAGTGAATCATGAGTTAACCACAAACTGTAGAATTCTTCTCCATGACTATATGAGAATTTGGAGGGACAACTTGATGTAAATCATAATACTCTGCCCCTGAACCCTCAAAGATTAATGTACATCCCTTTATGGAAAAGCCATTTTAGTCCATTTCTGAGAGTTTCTGAAGTCTTAACAATTTAAGCATTGCTGAAAAGTCCAAGTCCCAAGTCTCTAAGATCAAAAGAAAACTCTTTACTATAAGCCTGTGTACAAATGAAAAAGTTAAATACTTCAAACATTCAATGGCACAAGATAAACATTCCCATTCTAAAAGGTACAAATAATAGGGAAATACAAAGCATTGGGACCAACACAAGTATAAAATCCAGCAGGAAAAATAGCAAGTCCTGTAGTTTCACGTGGAACATCCAAAACAATCTGTGGCAAATCGTGAGCTCCATGTGGCTCTATCCCTATGGCATTCTTGGTGGTAGTCCCCATGGCTTCTCTCTTAGGCCAGCTTTGCAATTTCCATTAAATGATTCCCATTTTTGGCTCTTCCAAACTCCTGGGTTTTCCACTGACTAGGCTTCTCACTCACAGCTTTACATGTTGCCCTTTCACGGCACACTGCCTGGCCTCCCAGGCCTACTGAAATTGAGATAGAAGCCTTCTTTACCTTAGAACACCTACATTCTGCAAGCGCCTAAAACCAATGCCACATGGATGATGCCAAGCTGCTGCCAGCTGGAGCAGTAGCCAGACTTTCTTCTCCTTTGGCTGAGGCATCAAATACCTGGATCACTCAGCACTCTGAAATAAATACTCCATGCCATTCTGGAACCTGGTGTGACTGCTGCAGCCATTCTGGGACAAGGGCCTCTGCAGCTTTTACCCAAGAAAGTCCTCAACCTGTGGTTCTGAGGCTGCAAAGGGTGGAGACCTTCTGCCTTCTGTGATGTCGTCAGATCATCCTGTTCACTCTATTGTCCCTTCTGGGCAATGGGGATCCTCTCAGCTTCGTCTTTGCATTCCACAGCTGTATTGGAGCTTCCCTTCTGGCCAAACTCACATTTTAAATCATCCTGCAGGGCTCTTTTCTCTTGATTTTCAACATAAGTCTGAATAAAAGCCCTCAACAATATCCATGTCACTGCCCCAACATTTGGCTGCTTTGTGATTTCTTTTGAAAGAATCAATTTGTCATGTTTAATATCAGTCTTAGGAAAAGTCTCCAGATATGAGAAAACTTCAGACAAACCTTCAAAACACACATCATCAGGAGTCTAACAGCCAACACAGTCCTTTTTCCCAACAGAAACCTCCCCAGCCTGGTTTCTACAGGCAGGATTTCTATCAGCCTTCTCGTCTTCTGAGCTCTGACCAGAATCTCTCATACAGAACAACCAAAGCTGTGCCATTGCTTCTCTTGCAGGTGGCATCTCCAAAACTTTCCTGTCTCTTCCCGTAAGCCATTCCCAAAAGCTTGTTATCCACATGGTCAAGTTTAGCAACTGCAATTACTCCTCTTTTCTGGTACCAAATTCTGTCCGAGTTACTCTTCTCTAGTTCCTGGGACAAATACCTCACACTCCAAGTTTGGGAGAGGAAAGGTTTATTCAGCTAACAGCTCCTGATGGTTTCGGTCTATGCTCAGCTGGCTCCAAGGTAGAGTGGCACATAGCAGAAAGCGACTGTTCACAGTGTTGAAGAGCAAAGGAGGAGCAGCAGCAAAAGTGGCTACAGAGAGCAGGTCTGTCTCCCTGTTATGATTTATGTCTAGTTGTCCCGCCAAAGCCTCATGCAATCATGGGGCAGGGACTTCTAGAGTTTGAAACTTGAGTCATGATCTACTAAGATTATGTGCTTTAGTACTGATGGGACTAAGGGTCTGAGTACTTCTGGGATTACTTGATTCTTGATCCACTGGGATGCATTTTAGTACTGATGGGATTATCAGTCTGAGTATGGCTGGGATTATTGGTATGGCCTAAGGTGGATAGGCTAAGGCAGAGAGCCTGAATGTAACATAAAGAGAGACAGAGAGACAGATGGTTGCTCTGCACCCTGGTTGATTGGTTGCCTCTGTTGTGGTTGTTGCTGTTCTGCCGCCATGAACTGGATGCTCTCTGCCCTGTTCCACTCAGCCTTGGGCCAGCCGAATATGGACTGAAACCTCCAGCAACTGTGAGCTAAATATACCTTTCTTTCCTTCATTTCCAGTGTTGGGTATTTGTCCCAGCAACGAGTAAAAAGTAACTAAGACACTCCCTTACATTGCATTCAGGCTGTCTGCCCAGGCTGAGTGTAGCACTCACATTCATAATCCCAGCAGGACTCAGACCCATAATCCAAGCAGCACTCACATCCACAATCCCAGGTGATCATGAGTCAATCACAAACTCTAGAAGCTGACCCATGACTGCGTGAGGCTTTGGGGGGGACAACTACACAAACCATAACAGCTTGCTTCATTTGTTGATTCATCATCATTCTTCCTTGCAACCCAAGAATTTATTGAAAAGCCTGCCTTCCCATTTGCAGGTAGCACTACCCAAGTAAAATGCCATTTGCCTTTTCAAATGGCCAAAGTGATTCTTGTCTACTTAATGGGATCCATTTTCAAGGAATCTTTGACAACCCTGACTGTATTTTTTGCATCTGGGAATCAAGGATATCTTGAACAACCTCTGACCTTTCTGTTACCTGCCAAACACCTTCCAGCTCTGACTTTGGGCCACTGCTACAGTTCTTCATGTGATATAATCAAAAGATCCCTTACAGTGAAGGAGGCAGCTGCCTTCTTGTGCTGCTGCTGCTCCCCCAACACAGCTCTGTGTAAGCAGCAGCGTGATGGGAAGGGCTTCTGGATATGCAAGCCGGGGGTCTCACCCCACATGCTTGCCTAAGGTTCTGGCGTTTTCTCTTTATCCAAACAATGAATGATTTTATTTGACTCACTAGGCCTCTCCCCAGTGGTTTGCTCCCACTGGCACAGGGAGGAGGCTCTGACCGTGCTTCCCCACCTCCTTGCTCGCCCGAAAGGCCTTAGTGCCAGGAGCTACATTCACTATGTTGGCATCTGTGACCTAACGGGAAGAACTTCCATTAACGAGTACAGATTTCTTATTGGTTGTGGATGTATCAATCCCCAGGCATCCAGAGGTCTAGGGTGTCATTTTTCTAACCCAGAGTTATAACAGGAATTACTCATTTTTAAGAAGACCAGACAATCCCTCTTAGATCCTGTGGGATTTGAAGACAGACTGTGCCTCCATCATGTCTTCAGTGTCTTTATGTATCCAATAAAGGTTTGCTTTATGATGTGCCAATGCTCTGAGATTATTCCTTCACTCCTGGATGCTGTGTTCTAAAGAGGAGGAACTCTGGATCGTCATGTGGAGATGCTAGTACTCTCTTACGACATGAACCAGATAAGTAAAGTACAAATCATTCCGTGTCTCACTGTCTTGCAGACTTACGATCACAGCCTCATGCTCTCCAATACTTTCTGTCCCACAGCTCTATCATAGAATTGAGTTCCAACTCTGCTAGCCGCAATGTTACAGAGGTTAGAAATCCCAAAGCTTTCAATGCCTGGCCCCAGCACAGGCATTTTGCTAGCAGGCTACAACCACTTAACAAGCAACTGATGCTGGCCCAGATTGCATGCAAACAAACCAGTAATGAGACCTGTACCGAGCTCACCAAAGTGAGCCTAGATCACAGAGATTCTGCATGTAACAAAAGAATCTGTCATTTTTCTGCCATCCTCACTTCCATACATAAGTGAAGTCAGGTGTCTGAAATAAAGCCACTGCTGTGGGAAAAAATGAAACACATCCTCCCTGCCAGCCACTGGCTTGGCCTCTTTATATGTTGCCCCAGTTATCAATAAGGAAGGTTTGAAAAAACTTCCTTACATGCACAAATGCATGTGCACACACATACATGAGCACGCGTGTGCACGCATGCATGCACACACACACAAGCTCGCTGAATTTGCCATGGGTCTCACCATGTGTGGTCAATTGCTGCAGTGCTCCCCCATCACCCTGTGCCTCAGAGAGGCTCAGCCCGAGGGCATCACTGAAGGGCAGAATCTTCTCCTGTGCAGTTGCCAATGATGCTCCATGCACTGCTTCTCAGAAGGTGGGTCTTGTTTTTCTTAAACCCATGACAATTAGTATCACACTGAATCTGTCCATAGACCTTCTATAGTTGTGAGATTCATACAGTTAGTACTACAAAATATCATGCGTGTGGTCTTTAACAAAACAATTTATGGATTCTTGCCTTAAAATCTATCTATCTATCTATCTATCTATCTATCTATCTATCTATCATCTATATATTTGTGGTGATGGGGTCAAACCCAGAGTCTCATGCATGGCAGGAAGACATTCTACTAAACTGTACTTCTTGCTCTATAATGCATTATTGCCAGTCCTATGCAGTAGCGTAATGCAGAAATTTATCTTTCTTTCCCAACAGATGAAATACATGAGGCTGATAGTTATTAACTTTTATGTAATGGTTCCATGGAGATTATGAGAATTCGCAAAGAAGCTTTTTGAAGAGAAAGTAAGTCTCCCCCACCTCCCCCGCACCCAGAGAATTTCCCATCATGCCTGGCACAAATGTTATAAAAGATACTACGTAGTGGAATGGGCATCCCAGAAAGAGAGGGGAGCCCTTTGCCCCTCACCCCTGCAACCTGAGCACCATCTTGGTGCATGAAAGATGAACCTGGCAGAGGATGGAGGTGTTGATGTTCTCTGCCTCCAGTCAGGGAGGTAATGGGTGAGCACGAAGGACGAGGCTAAGATCAGGAGGAGACTTAGCAGTGGAGGCCGCACAGGTCAGACTGAGAGGACACCGGAGTGGCTCCTTCAGCTCTAGTCACCGCTCTGTAGTCAGCGCACCCATACTGATGTTTTGCAAGGCTGCAAGATTAGGAGCATCTAGGTGCCACAGCAGGTGGCACTAACTGGCCTCACTGCAGTCTGTGCACAAAGGATCGCAGGAACAATAACTGAATTTGGTAGCCCTGATTTTGACAGAGAAAAATGGGAACTATAAGGAAGACGCTGTTTCAAAGCTGGGGCTCTGTCTGTCACACAGTGCTGCGTAAGGGTATATTTTTAGACGGACTTGAGAAGCAGAAGAGAAAATAAAAGATGAGCCTCGCAGGCTGATCCTAACAAGCCTGTCCATGCCCACTCTTTCTCCTCCGCCAGGTCCTTGGTCTAACAGTGCTCCAGAGAAATGCAAAAATAATGTCACAATGGGAGAAATCCTTGCTCATAGATTTGATGGAAAAAAACAGAGGATATGAGTTTCAAGAAATTTTGACAATGCCTTGTCACTCTCTTTAAGGGGCGGAGTGATACCGAGGCAAAGTTCCTTCCACGGCCGCTGCTCGTTTGAGGGTTCTTAATCCCCAGACCTGTGCTTTAGAGAAATGAAGCTGCTTTCAGCCAGTGCTCCAGGCACCCCTTCTTCTCTGATGCCTGGCCTGTCAGAGAGTCTCTGTGGGACCCACCAGAAGGAACTGCTGGGCAGCCCCTGCCTTTGCTCCTTGAGGCATTCTTTGTTTGGTCCACAAGGTCCGCTGGCACTGAGTCCAGTTCCTGATATTCTGGATAAGGACATACAAATTTAATGACCCGATATCATGCAAAGCTTAGTGCTGGCTTCAAGCGACTAAATGATGGCCAAGAGGCTGCTCTGGCCCTGATGGCCTTCCTGGAGCCTCTCAGACTCACTTCCAGGTGTCGCCCTCTGCACAGCAGTTAAGCTCTGACTCATCTGTCATGCAGTCAGCTTCTCTAAGGATAAGTGAACTTCTCTGCTGAGAACCTTTGAGAAGACAGCAGATTCTGGACAGAGGCGCCTCCAAGCAGGCATCCTGCATCTCTTTTAAATTCACTTTTCTGAGATTTGGATCTCCAGCGAGCCCTGCGCTGGATGATAGAGCTTTGTTCTCAGCCACAGGCACGACTATGTGCTGTGACAGGTGGCGTTTAGCCTGATCCCCTTGTCTTCGGCTTGTTCCTTTGATCCATTTTGGCTCCTAGTGGACTTCTTTTTCCTATTAAGCTCCAAGTAATCTAAGTGAGATACTTTGTAGGATAAATCAACATTGCACAGTGTGTATGTGTGCACATGTCCATGTGTGTGCGTATGTGCATGCATGCGTGTGTGTGTGTGTGTGTGTGTGCGTGTGTGTGTGTGTGTTTACTTGCTTATGTACAGTACTGGGTAGTGAACCCTGAAACTTTCAATTGAACTACATCCCAACCGCTAAAACAATCTAAATCGGGTCATGGAAATACCTCAGCAATGCAAGCACCTACTTGACAAGCACAAGGTCCTGAGTCCCATCAATCCCCAGTACAAAAAGATAAATCTAAATCAATAAATTTTTGAGGCTGGGCTGGAACTATTGTTCATCCTGCCTCAGTCTCTCAGAGAGCTGGGATTTACAGGCATGAAGCCTGGTTGCATTTGTCTTTTTGAAGGAGAAATGTGAAGTACAGTGAAACAGATGAACAAAGGAGAGATTCCATGCTAATGAAATTATTTTCCGCTGCTCATTTGATGATAAATTGACAGTGAAACTCTCCAGTCTGGTCCAGAACGTAAACCTCTGTAAACACCTCACTCATATCATTGCTCATCTCCCTCCACGCCTCCCACCTCCCCTCTTCATCTGCTCAGTCCTGACAATCTCACTAGCACTTCCGTCCAGTATTCCTCCTGTCTAGTGAGCACATCCAGGGTTTCTCAGCTTTCTAATTAAGTAGAGCCCTTCTCGTGGCCCACCAGATCGCTGCCTTTCCACCACCTGCTTCTTTGCCCTCAGCACGCCTTCCTCCTGCCAGATAAAGCAGAGAGAGGCTCTCAGCCAATGCACTCTTTCTGCATTTTCTCTGTGTGTTCTTCTCCCATGCCACCTTCCAGCTGAGGAGCCTGCGTTGAGTGTGCCCATTATGTCAAAGAACAGCTCAGGAAGTCTGGGATGAAAACTCTTAGGTGCCTGTCTGGACAGAAAGCACTTCAAGGGGCTGTGCCTCCCACTTGGGCTCTCTATCTCTGACTCCCATAGCCACAGAATGCAAGAGAAGGGAAAGGCACACGTGTACCTAGGCATGTAATTGAGTTCTAGACAAACCACAACACAAAGAAATGAATAGATTTCCCTAGACTCCAAAGTAAATTTCTTGCTACCTATCATGACAGACAATAGTGTGAGTTTTGATCTTAACCAAAGAGCTATTATGGACTTAGATTCTCTAACCTAAGGATAGGCATCAAGGGAGATGCTGGTGTTTCACCAATGCCTCCATACAGATGCTGTTATGTTTCCTTTCCATTTCGTTCACTATGCCTAGAAGCATTGTGAGGACTTGTTAGGGGATTATTGGCTCTGTGGTGCAATAGGAAGCCACCAGGCTTTGAAGGAGGGTCTGTCTGCAAATTATATTTAACCATGACTTTATATAGACCTTTTGGTTTTTCATACCATATTTTAATATCTCAGTGACTTTAAACGGAAATCACAATGCCATATGAAATAAAGTGGATATATCCGGACACTCACGCATTTACTCAGTTCCTGCAGTCGTGTCACACAATGGCAGTGACTCTGAGACATCACCATCTGGGATATGTGTGATAGACAGAATATCCTTGTGCTCCCAAAATCTATCTATTGAAATCCTGACATCCAGTGTCATATATAAGCAGGTGGACTCTTAGTGTAGTAACTACTGCCTATAGGTAAATATCCATGATGAAATTAATATCTCCATAAGATGAGAAAGAGAGCCTGCCATGCATGGATACACTGAGAAGGGAGCTGTTGACAAATCAGGAAGCAGGCCTCCACAGGGCACTGGATCTTAGCAGCTTGGTCTTGAACTCTCCACCTGCCAAATCTACAAGAAATGCATTTCTGCTATTTAAGCTATCCAATCTATGGCAGTGTGCTACAGGGTCCCAAGCTAATGAAGATAAAACATCTTTAGAAATGTCAATGTGCACCAAGAAATCCGCCACCTAACTAGGCAGACCTCATTCACTATCTAAACCCAATAGCAAAGGACTCTTTTTGCCTGTCTCATCAATGCTACCCCCGATTTTCTTTTGCATATGGGTTCCTAGAAGCTTTAATTACTGCAAAGGAAGCTGTGGCTCCAGGAGACACAGCGCTGCCCAATGCTAACTCCTGGCCTGCTGCCCATGCAGGACTCATCATCCTCTGTAAGACTTAGGGACTGGATTTTTCTTATGCTCCTGTTAGAGTTTAAGTGCAAAAAGCCAGGAGTAAAATGTCAGATGTGGATTCTAATCCCAAGTGAGCATTCTGTCCTTGTCATTAACTATTGTTGTTGATAGGTTGAGAGATGAATCCATGTATACAGAGAGCTTCAGCCCTTTCCAATCACAGTACTGATGAATTTACTCGGTTGAGAAATTTAGTGAACTTTGTTCATTTCCATGGCTTTTAGGAGCATTGATTCCTAGCTACTTATTAAGAAAATTTTATTTTTCATTGTAGAGAAATGAAAGCAGAAAACAAAAAGAACCCCTAGAACTGAGAATTGATTTACCTTCTCTCAGAGCTGGCAGCAATGCTTCATTCGCTAGCATTAATCATGACTCCAGCTGTTTGCCTGTCCCAGTACCAGGGAGGTCAGCATGCTCCATGTCAAAGGCAGAGGATTAACCCTGGGTAAATCTGTAGGCACCTTGCTGCGACAGGGTGCGTGCAAGGCCCTATTCACACTTTGCCTCTTTCACAAATTTTAAGAGTGATTTATAGACTACCCAGCTTCATAATTTTACCCACAGTCTGATTTCTTTGATAATGTTGTTTGAACAAACTACACGGGCATTCTGAGGTCCTCAGCTTTGTCTGCAGATCCTCTGAGCTGGCCTGCATCTGTTTGATGTGTCGTGTGTCTTACAGTCCCTGTACGAACTGTAAAACTTGAAAAGTCAGACCACTTATTCACTGCCATTAGCTATCCATAGTACCTGAAATGTCATTTCTGTATCTTTGTTTCCATATCTTTGTGCTATGAGTCCCAGATAGTTCATTGGAGTCAAAGACAAATATTAGCTTCGGCTCTTGCTTTCCCATGTGCTGCAGGTGAAAAGGTAGGTGGTGATTACTCTGGCTTTTCTCTACTACCACTTGTTCAGATTTAAAATCAGAATAGGTGTACTCCACTCAAGTGCTGTTGAGAGGAACGTATAAGTGAGCTTATGTGCTCAGGTATCCTGCCAATGTGTACGGATATATGCAGTGTTTGTTGGTTAGCATGTAAAATAGCAATTTAAGCACAATTATTCTAAATAGAATGTTACATCCGTTGACATATAGTGCACGCACATTGCTTAGAGTAGTTCTATTGTGAAGTATAACATTCTAGCATAATATTTGAATGATTTAATGATTCACTAGTCTAATTTCTAGTTTTATATTCTTATATAAATCATAGTTCTTCTTCAGGAACATGTTAAATACTGATTCCTTTATTAAACAAATCTTAATAGAAGACAAACAAGAAAATGTTTCAGGGTTGCAGAAAATCTTGTGTAAGCATGTTCTCACATTTGTATTTTGTCACACTGATGTTGTCTCTGGACATTTGGGAAAATCATAGTTGAAGACTCCGAAGGGTGGTCGGGTTCCCCGGCAGAGCTGGTCGGGAGTGCTGACCCGCCCTCTCGATCTGCTCAACACCGTCGCTTCACGAGAGGCAGGCCCTCTTTCCTCTAAACTCTTATTATAAAACCTTCTGTTCTACGTTTGCGAGGTATTCATCCAACAAGAAATTGATATCCAGAATATATACAGAATTCACAAATCTGGACAAACCACACACACACACACACACACACACACACACACACACACACACACACATCAATTTAGAAAGTGGGGCAAGGAGCTAAAGAAACACCTTGCACACAAAATCATACAAATGGCCCTCAAGTACAAGAAAATACACTCAACATCACTGATCCCCAGGGAAGCGAAAATCAAAACCATAACCATATCACCTCACATTATTTAGAATGGCTAGCACTGAAAACAAACAAAAAAAATGAGGATAACAAGAATAAAATTCTGTCCTTTACAGCTGTTAAAGTGGAATCAGAAGTCACTGCATTAACTGATGTTTCTCTGATTTTTCAATGTTGGTTTTCTGTGTCAGGCTTCTTCAATAGTTGGTGCATACATGACTGTCGCCTCCTTCTCTGGGAGCATTCCTTTAACCAGCACGTAGCTGCTTTATTTGTCCCTTTTGATCAGTCTTGCCTGGAAATCTACTTTATCTGCAAATAGAATAACTGCTATTTTTTGATTGCATAAGGTAGAATGGCTCTTGAGTTAAATGTGTTTCTTATAAGCAGCATATTGTTGGATCTCATTTCTTGATCCATTGTGCCAATGTTTTCCTTTAGATCGATGAGACCGTTCACACTGATAGTTATAACTCATAGGTATTAACTTGGCTTTGTTAACACTTTATTTTCCTGTTTTGATTCCATTTCTTTGCCTTCTATTTGATTGTTTTTCTGGCCTGATAGATTCATTCTTAGAACTGGATTCTTAGAATTACTCTCTTTATTATCTTTTAGAAATACCCTCCAGGACTCTTGGCAGAGCTAATTTGGTGCTGAATTTCTTCAAATGTTCTTTATCATGGAAGTATCTAATTTCTCCATCAGTTTTAAAATATAATTTTGTGAGGTATATAAATCTGGGTTGGAAGATGTTTTTATTTAGGGGCTGAAATAATTCAAACTATCCTTAAGAAGTAATGTTGATAAATATGCTGTGA
>PVKN010013960.1:0-19546 GCA_004027915.1 Capromys pilorides | reverse complement strand
TTTTTTTTTTTTTTTTAATGAATCTTTTCTTTTTCTTTTATTATTATTTTTTTTAAACTTTATTTATTTATGTTATGGCTGCCTCAGCCTGCCCCAGGGGTGGGGCTGGTGCAGCATATGGTGCCGGGGATCGAACCGCGGTCCCTGCCATTGACTAAGCTTGCCTAAGCAGGCACTTTAGACCACTGAGCCATCTCACCGGCCCATAACGCGGTGCTTCTGAGACAAATCTGACCCGTGTCCTACCACACTTAGCTGAGTTTGTCCTTTCTGTCTCTGTCTCTGTCGCTAAACTTTTAGAATATTAGGATTTCTCTTTTCATCTTTATCAAAAACTATGAGTGGCACTGTAATCTCTGCAATGGATACTTTCAGCATGTGCTGAATAAACGAAGGTCCAGGCTTTTAAGTGGAGTATCTTTGCTTTCCTCATTTTCTTTCAGTTATTAATAATAACTGTTATGGTTTGTGCATAGGTGTTCCCCCCCCTCCCTCGCCCCAAGGCCTCATGCAGTCATGTGGCAGCTTCTGGAATTTGTAGTTGATTATTGTGGAAATGGGTGCTGCCTCTCCTCTGTGGCAGGTCATTTGCATTTCGGAGTAAGGGAAGAAGAGAAGTTAGCTGCTTGAGCACCTGCTAGCTCTCTCCCAGCTCTCTTGCTCTCAGCTGCCACCATGAAAGGTTGTCCTCTTCCCTGTGTCGCTCTGCTTTGGAGCCAGCTGAATATGGACTGAAACCTCCAGTAACTGTGCGCTAAATAAACCTTTCCTTCCCTCATTCTGAGTGTTGGGTATTTGTCCCAGCAATGAGAGAAGAGCAACTAAGACAATAACTTCCTAGAACTTTCTTAGTAGAAAAAAAAACAATGAATTGAGAGGAATTTGTTCATTCGCTGGTGACCTGGAGACTCGAATCTAATGCCTCCTGAGGTTCTTCGGCAAGCTCGGACCTCCTCTTGGGGTGAGCCTGAGTGTCTGCCCTCTGAACACGTTCCAGCAGCTCCTTATTTAGAATCTTTGGCTGAAGAAGCATACCCTGTTCACCTCAGCTCTTTCCCAAAGGTCTCTGAAGCTGCAAATAATGACTACGTGCCTAACACCACTCTCAAAGTTCCCGAGGGACGCCAGTGGCTTGTCAGGATGCCCCAGTGACCCTTCTTCCCTGACGCAAAGCTCTGCATGATTTCTATGAGCCATACGGAAGTCAAGTAAATATTCATCTGTAGAGAGTGACGATAAAAATGATTAAGCATCCCCAAACTCAGCTGCGATAGGCTATGTCGTTATCTCTTTAATTTATCTATTCAAACAAAGAACTCGAGATGTTCAGAAACTTTCCCAAGTTGATACTGCATGGGTATCGAGAGGTGCAAAAGAGCCACAACCAGACAGCATGGAATCAGCCTGATGCTCATGACAATGACATTGTATGGCACTGCCTCTCAATAGTAATTTGAAGGGCATCTGTCAAGGGTGTTGCATTATTAACCTGTCCAGGTGTTAAGAGGCTCAGCCATGCTCTGGCATTAACTGTCCTTGGGAGGATTAATAGGAAGCTTCTGGGCAGCAGGCATTTGAAAAGCCAAGGTGAATGGAAATAAAGCTAAAGAAATAGCTGTGGAGACGGCAATAAGAACTCTGATATAAAGGTAGCAATGACACGGCAAAGTATTTCATTGTAAAGGGGACAAGAAGACACAGTCGCTCCAATAAAAGGTTTGGAGTTGGGGTGGTAGGGAAGAGGAGCTATGAATTAAAGTGGAGGAAGTCGCAGGAGGATATAGTACAGGTAAAGGCGACAGGTGGATATTCTGAGTCCATGCGATTGATGAAAAAGGATCTGAAACCAACAAACTAGAACAACAGCACCAAAACGATGGAAGAACTGTTGCCGAGTTAGAAGCCAGCAATCCAGAGGGAATGAGTGGAAATGTGTGGGGAGCGGAAGCTCACTTTTGCAAGTGTGGACTAAGGATGTTCCTAGGTGGGGAGCATCCTGGGCGGTGGTGGTGGTGGGCAGGGGACAGAAAGCACATCTCCTGTGGGAGTGCACAGAGGACAGAAGTCAGGGGACCAACGTGGTGCCCTGAGACTCTCCTAGAGAGTTTGCTCTTGGTAGGTAAACTAGTAGACAGTGTAGGGAAACAGAAAGACAGCCTCAGGATGGCAGATGCCTGGAAAGCCGGTGCTTCCAGCAGCGCCCTGGGATACTGAGGACAGTGGCAGAGGGAGAGTGAGAAGTGGAGGGAGATTCCACGATTGGGAGAAGTCATGAGGGGTTTTCGCCACGTGGAGCATCAAGTGGAAGAAAATGACAGCACAGTCACTCCAGGATACCTTAGAAAAGATAGCTTCTCCAGTTTGTGTTTTGATTTCAGAGTAAAAGAAACTGAAAAGTTTATCAGCAAAACAGGGAGATAAGTGATAATTAAATAATAATTAGATGATAATTAGGCTACAATGTTGGTAACGATAGTATAAAATGTCTCACAAATTATACTAAAGATAATCTAGAGGCTTTACAAATCATTCTCTCTCTTTTTTTTTTATTTTTTATTTTTTTATTTTAGGGGAGAGCCTACAGGGTGTTCAGGGTCTCACTACTAGATCAGACTCATAGCAATCTGCCTGTTTATGGTCTTCCAAGAGCTGGGACTAGAGGCACACACCACCACACCCAGGATCAATTGTAGTGCCCGAGGGGTGGGGCTGGCGTGGCAGGCTCGTGACTCAAACCCCAGGCCCCTGTGTCTGCAAATCATTCTTTAAAAGAAAATGAAATATGAAATAGATTGAGATTATGAAATATTAGGAAACAATACTAAACAATAGCAAGTAGAATGACTGGTTCTACATAAGGTACATGGCCTGCAAAAAAAAAAAAAAAAATGCAAAAGGACAAAACTGATTTCTCAGAAAAAATAAAGCAAGGCAAGCTTAGATTTGTAAATAAAATCAAAGTTTCATGACTTAAAAGACAAATGCTTAAAGAAACTAGAAAAATCAGCAAAATTTATTTATTTTAAACTTTATTTATTAATACTATAGCTGACTCAGCCTGCCCTGGGGTGGGGCTGGCGCAGCATGTGGTGCCAGGGATCGAACCATGGTCCCTGTGGTCACATAGGCAGGTGCTCCAGACTGCAGAGCTATCTCACCAGCCCAATCAGAAAATGTAGACAGGACTGTGTGCTTGAGTGTACACAAAGACTGCTGGGCCCCTCCAGTAAAGACACGCATGGCAAAGCCGCCCAGGTGGTTTGCACTTGTTTCAAAGCTTTCGATGCCAACCAATAGGAAAATTAAATGTAAACAAGCAAGCAGCCCAGTCTGCAAACGTTTCACGTCAGTCCTGATTCGGAGTGCTTTCCTCAGGATATTCTAACTTCATGGTGGTAGCAAGGCGCCCCCACACAGCTAGTTTGCCTGTCCGTATGATATTAAACAAATTAGAGGGGACATAGAGCACCCCATTCTCACATAGACATTGTGTTCAGGGACTTGGTCCAGCAGGAGAAACAGATTAAATGCATTTTCAAGGCAGGATATTTTGGACCTTCGATGGATTTGTTGGGACACAACCTCCTCCAAAGTCAAGCAGTGCCTCTGTATGGGTTCAGGCTGAAAGCACCGCTCACGTGAGCAGTCTACTGGGTGTCTGGATGCCAGACAGCTCTACAGCCCAGCCACAGCTCTGCACTGTCATCGCCATCAGAAGCCACACTACGAATACGATAATCTCTTCATCAGAGCACACAGACATATAACATTTTAGTAGAAAGCTACTGAACCTTTTTGAGAACTTTATGGAACACACGCTAAAAGCTTGCTGACTGATTTAATGGGGCATCTCGATAGGAAAACCCCAAAATACTATCTATTTTTGAAACCTGCAAAATAAAAAGAAATCCCCACATTCAATGTTGAAAAGTAAACATGCAAGAAATCACAGACAGTTGCACCACCACCCCCACACACACGCACACACACACACACACACATGCACACACACACACACACACACACACACACATGCACACACACATGAATGATAATGGTAATTTTAGAAACTATAGGGAAACTGCAAAGAGCAATTAGAACTGTAAACTTCAGTGACATGGCCACAGAGACAAACTCGTGAGTATAAAATAGTTCAATGTGGCCTAAAATGTTGAAAAGATACAAAATATGACAGCAAGACTTCTTAATGTCATGGAACACAAAAGGTAACACACCAACAGGGGCGAAAAAACCCCAATTCCTAACACTATGGTCACGTGTGTTAGAGCACAAATGAAACCGAGAGTAGATGGTGGCTCACAGCATCTGAGCCGCTTGGGGCAGAGGGGAGCATGGTCCCATACAACCCGCAAACCCTCACTCCAGTACGCTGCTTCAGAAGGTGTGTGGTGTTCTGGCTCTGTGACAGTCCCACTCTGTGCCCTCCCAGGGGAGAGGAGAGGAAACTCCGGTCATCAGAGATGAGCCTCACACTTGGGCCTCCTCCCTCTGTGGGACGTGAACTGATGGTGCGCATAGACAGGGTGGCGACAGATTTTCAAGGCTCTACTTATAGGTTCCCACTGAAGAGAAGCTGAGCCCTAAATAAGCATTTCTTTGTAGCATTAGAAAATTAAGGTTTCCAAATCAACTCTCAGTTAGGATGACAGGATGATATTTAGCAATACATACTTTGAAAGACAAAGCAGCCTATAACTCTGCATTTCACGGGTAAAGAAAGGCATTAAGAAAGGAAGAAAAATGTGTGCTTGCCATGCTGTAGACAAGAAGCCCATAAAGTACCATAAAATTGCTATATTTCTACTTTCTGTATAATAATATTCTTAACCTTCCTCAGTCTAGCCTTCCTTCTTTTTTCTATTTATGTATTTGGTACAGCGTCTCAGTACGCAGCTCGGACTCATAGTGATCTTCCTGTTTTCAGCCTCCCCAGCGCCAGGATTACAGGCGCACATGACCGTGCCCAGACTCGATGGCCGGCTCAGTATGCCCAGGTGTGGGGCCGACATGGCATGTAGTGCCTGGTCCCTGTGCTTGCCTAAGCAGGCACTTAGTTCACTAAGCTATCTCCCTAGCCTTTAGCCGTTGATTTCACAATGTTCAGGTCCCAATCCAATCCAATCAAATCAGGATGTCACAAAAGATAAAACACAGGAGCCATAAATGCTCACTTACATGAGAAATGAAAGGAGTGTTTTTCATGGAGGCATGTAAAAGTCAGGTTTGTTGCTTTTGCATTCTTCCACAGCAGCTCGGAGAGATCTGTCAGTTTTCTCTTGTATGGAATTTGCCACATTTCATATTCACATATATCAGCTGACAAAGCACACAGCTCTCTAATGAGACGTTTTCTCTCTGTTTTTCAACAAGGTACTCAAAAGGCCACCAACACTGTTCTGAGAGGCCCATCCACTGCAAAAAGTTATGTCCCAGGACCTATGTTTCGATGCTCCATGACCTAAGTTTCTTTTTAGTGTTTTGAATCTGTTCCTGACATTTTCATTTGTTCCCTAGTCCACCCTCTGGGATACCCACTCCTACAAAATGTCCTAAAGTTTTCCCTTCAGCTTGTTAATAAAATTCACCAGCAAAGATGTAAGATAATCATTATGCTAAGCATTGCACTCATCAATGTCAAAATCCAATGCTGTTTTAAAGATTCAGTTCCCTGTTGCTGTGGTTGTATCCATGAGCAGAAGGTTTTAAGAAAGCTGAGTTTAAACGCATGCTTTTCAGTAGATCTGGATCAAGAGAACAAGCGGAGACGATTTTAAGCTTGTATCTCACCTCTGGTATAAAACTGCATCTTTCATAACACTCCAAAATTTCTGCATCTTCTCTCCCTCCTGGAAGGAGGAGACTGGTGGCTTTTGGGACAGTGGAGCTAAAAAAACTCAAGTTTATAGAAATATGTCAGCCCATAGGACACTGGAGCCATTACGGAGAGGAACACGGGGCTCAGAGAAGTAGAAATCTTTGCTGCTTGTCTTTCTTTCATGCCTGAAGTTTTAGCAAGTCTGAGCATCAGTTTTGTGAGTGACGCTGCACATGAGACTCGTAATGAGAAGTCTGGTGATGTCTGGCTTTGTTCAAAGTAGTCGTGAAGCCCACAGCAGTCAAAGGTTTTAGTTGGCCCACATCTGACTTGGCAGAGAGGGAGCGAGAGACAGGAGTGTCCCCTCCAGGGGATGGAGAGATACTCAGGGGTCAGAGCATTTTGAGAAAAGGCATGGGCTTTGGGTGATATGGCTGTAGGACCCAAAAGCAATGAACCAACAGCCTTCGCCAACCGCAATTTACAAGTTAGGTAAGAAGGACAGGCATGTAACAGAGGCAGGCCTGCTAGGAGGAGACCGTGGTACATGGACCCTGAAACACTTCGCTGGCTCTAAAGCCTGAGGCAGCTTTCACAGGTCCTGCCCACAGATGCCTCATGGCCAGCCAGAGCCCTGGGCAGGGTGGAGCTTTGCCTGGGACACCTTTGGGGTGTCGCTATCCTGGACTATGCCCCACGTGGATGGGAGTTTTGTTTCATTGAAAGGTATTTTTCTTCCTCCTTCTCCTGGTTCCTGACCCAGAATGACAGAATCCATGCTGCTAAGTTTGTCTAAAGAGCGATCATTTTCTCCAGCACGGAGACTTACACGTGGCTGCCTGTGCTTTACATTCCATCTGATTGGATTGGACTCACCGCACAGCCAATGACAAGACAGCTATGTCCCCATTCTGCACTATATATTTGGTGAAGTCATAGATCCCCAAGGAACCTGGCACATGGGAAAGGTGCCTAAAGGAGAGCCACGAAAAAGAGGAAAAACCAAAATCCCTTGAAGGCCAATACCACGCCCTAGACCCTTCCCACCCGCAGCCTTGAAAGGGCCAAGGGCCTGCAGGGCAGCAGTGAGGAAGGCTCAGAACTCGGGCTAAGGTGAGAGCTACGCACGGCGTTCTGGTTTCCTCTTTCTAACCGCACGGGTTCCACTGGCTGCTGATTACCTTTGGTCTTTGGCAGAAATTGCTGGCTTTGGTCTTTCCACTCTCATAATGTGGATTATGCTTTCAGCTAAACTACTGCATCTGAAACGGCTAAGCTGAAACTGCTCAGCTCGGGCAGTCATTCTCCAGACAGTGCAGGATGACACAGGCATCGGTAGGTGCTGAGTTTTTAAGAACACATTTGTTTTCTTGTAACATTCAACTTTGTGGTATAACTTCATTGTGGATCTAAAACCCTGCATTTTTAAAACACTCCAACCTAGTGAAAGCCTGACTATTTTGTCTCAAATATGTATTTTTTAAATTTTTCCTACAATCTCACCAGAAGTTTGTGCCTCCTTATGGTTTCCATGTTGTCCTTTGCCTCCTATTAAATAACTGTTGTCTATCCTTTCTAGCTGGCTTAAAAATCTTTCTAGTAGCTATCAGTGAAATAAGAGCTAGCCTAGAGGATGGAGCGCATGTAGGGTTCACTAATAACCCAAGAAATAGTAATCTTTTGTGGAAAAATCAACAATTCCTTTGCTTGCCCCTGTCTCAGAATAAGGATGCAAGACACAAGACAGGATGAAAGCGTTTAACGTAATACAGTACAAAGCAGTCAGTAGGCAATGTTAAAGGGACAGACTGAGATTCTGTGTTAAAGGAGCCGCCAGAGGTACTGCATTAAACAGCGGGGTGCGGGCTCCCTGCTCTGCGTCTCTGGCTCCTCTTTGTGGCTACACATGTGAGCAGGCCTGTTTCCTTTTATAACACCCGCTGTGGGCCTCCTACTGCTGCGGACCTCTACACAGAAGACACTGTTCCTGTCCCCAATAGAAGGTGATGCTGGTACCCCTGACCCACCTTTCTTTCTTCCCATTTTCTCCTCAACAACCCTCTCCTGGTGACACTTCTTTGCCACTGTGATGGCGCCTTCCCAGCCCAGTGACCAGCATTTTGTCACCACCAGGGGCTACTTCTTTGCATTCTGCTCACATCGACTCTCCAGGATTTGACTAAGGGAAGCTCTGCCCACTGTAGACAGACTCGCTTGGCTTCTACTTCACCCTACACTGTCATTTTTTTTCCACTACAGTGAATTCTTATAATTTTATACCATGTTATGTGACAAACTTCACTGTAAACCTATTGGTCTGGGAGTTGCCTAAAACACCCCTGGGTGTGTCGGAGAGGGCCAGGGAGGTACGGTTTCTAGATCCACATCTGGTCCCTGGCTCCTTCCTCTCTGGCGTCACCCTTCTGCTGTTTCCTGACCACCACAAGCTGAGCAATTTTTTCTCTGCCATGCCCTATTGTCATGGAGCCAGACATGATAGATCACATCCTCTGAAACCACGAACTACTGAAACCTCTCTCTTTTATTTTTCTTTTCTTTTATTGACACAGGGTATCTCTACACAGCTTAGACTCACAACGATCCTCCTGTCTCAGCCTCCCCAGCACTGGGATTACAGGCATGTGTCACCTCGGCAGGACCTCTCTCTTTTAAATGGGAGGCATCAGGCACTGCCCCTGTTACAGGAAAACTGACTGATACAGCTTGGCATTTATTTTATTTGGATTTTTTTTTTTTTTTTTTTTTGGTACTAGGAATTGAACTCAGGACCTTGCTAGGCATGCTGTGTGCTGCTGAGCTATATTTTTGACCCATCCATTTTAAACATAATCTGTACTTCTCATAGTAGAAGCAGGACTTGGTCACCCTTGGTGGCGTGCCCCTTCATTTCCCACTTGTTCAAAGTGGTTCATCCAACCATGCGCTTGATGTGACTACGCATTGGTGACGCCCTCCCCCACCTCTGAATGGGACATCTAGACAGGACCCTGTTGACTCATACCACTGACATCTACACCATGTGGGGACTGCAGGTAAGTATTGCCCTGCGATGACCCTTCTGCACCCCAGCATGAGTGCGAGGGGCTTAGTGTCCTTCCTCCAAGTCCCCCACTCTATCACCTCTCCGAGATCCTGTTAGGAAAAGACCCAACAAGCGCTCGTCTCCCAGAGCCTCTGGCTCTCCCTCTCTGCACTTGCTGCCTGACTACGAGAGCCCCGGATGGCCCAGAGTCCACTGGCTCTGAGATGCAAACTCATTCCCGGGCTCCGTGCGGAGCGCACTACTTTGCTTAGTCTGTGTGTTTCGTGAAGCGGCCTCCTTTGTGTCATCTGGTCCCATCTGCTCTCAATTTCTTCTGCAGTTTCAGTTCTAGAGACAATCTTGATAGAAATAAACTAAGCACAGGACAGATGGAAGCCGTAGGGCATTTGCCACTGCAAGCAACTTTCTTTCTTTTTGTGAGAGGACACATGGCCACAGATTGGACACTTATACAATAAGGCCCTTCATGGTATAAAGAAATACTTTATGAGAGGTGCATCTGAGGCATCTACAATAGAATCCTCCAGAATTCCATCATGACAGGTTCAATTTAGAGTGACTCTGGTGAGAGAGAGCTCAAAACCAAATTAGAGAAAAACACCCATCTGGGCATCTACAAAATCAGCTGATCTTTCTCAGTAACCTTGGTCTGCTCCTCCTCCTCTGACTCTACTTAAACACCGGTGGGTTTTCAGTTTGGTCCTCAGTCCATGGTATCTTTTTCTAACTATACTCTTTCCCTACGGAACCTCATTTGGAACAGTTGCTTTAAATACCAGCTATATGCTGGGGACTTCCAAATTTACATCGTTAGCTCCAGATTTTATTTACAACTGCCAGCTTGGCATCTCCCTTTGGGCACCCGAAAGGCATATCAAAATGAAATGTTTGTGACTCAGTTATTGATTTCTCTTTTGACCTTTCCTCCCAGTAAAGACAGTGATCAAAGAGTTGAAATTTCACATGTGACAGGTGAGTCATCACCTAGTTGCTCCAGCCCAAAGCCTAGGAAAATTTTGGGGGTAGTTTGTCTTTCTCTCATCCAACAGTTAATCCCAAAGTAACTCTTAATGGTTAAGTTTCAAGCTATATACCAGTGTCTGCTCTCATTCAAGAAGCCCTTTTCTCTATACTATTGCCCGGGGCCATGGTTTGAATGGGTCCCCTAAAGTTCATGCATAGGACACTTAATCCCAAGATTCTTGGGTCAATGGGATTTAGAGGTGGATCCTCTGGGAGGTAAACAGGTTAAATGAGGTTACAAGGGTGGGGCCCCCATGATGGTGTTAGCGGCCTTCTAAGAAGGGAAAGAAGAACCGTGCTAGGAGGTTGGGCTGTCTCACTAAATCTTGCCCTCAGCTACGTGAGTGCTGTCACCAGATGCCAACACCACACTTCTGGACTTTTTGACCCCCAGAATCTTGAGGTATGGAGATCTCTTCTATTTATAAATTCTAAATGAATGCTCATACTGTAGTGTTCAGTTACAGCAATAAGAAACAGACCAAGATGCACAGCTTCTAGTGGGTCTCTCTACAACACTCCCACTTCCTCCTTCTCCTGTCACCTACTTGCAGCCCAGCAGGTTGTTTAAGCATGCAAACAAGCTAATGTTGTGATTCTCCTTCAAACCCTTTTTACTCAGTATGGTGAAACTCCACACCTTCACCTAGAATGCATGAGGCCCAGCGTGTCATCTGTGGTGTGCTGTTCCCCTGAAGTCTTCAGCTTGGCACCTGTCACACAGACCTTTGTGACCCTCCCACAAGCCCATGTGGCTCCTCGCTCCTGGCCCCGTGACCATCCTGCTCACTTCGCTTACGGCACACTCCCTTGGGTCCTCATGGGGCCAAGACTTTCTGCAGCCCACGTTTCACTCACAAGTTGCATCCCTGCAAGAGTCAGCCTGACTGGCGCTCCCGACCTTTCCACAACCTTCCCTGTCATGATTTGTCTCATTTTAATACTGTGTCTTTGCATGAGAATTGCGGGGCTGGCAAGCTGCGATCTGTGCCGTGCCATAGAATTGAAGCACAAAGCGAGCAGGGATCTTTGGTCGAGGTGCCATTGTTTTGTCGTACCTGGGAAAGGCTTTATTGCATAACAAAGAAATTGTGAATTTAGAATCTGATAGAAGCACACCCTTCCATATCTGTATATTCCTGTAATCTGTGGACAAGTTATACAAAAATATTATTGAACTTGAAAAGTGTATGCCTGAGTTTATATGCATATTCCTAAATCCATTCACATGTATGAAACTATATGTGCTCGGGAGAAATTCTCACATCCCTTCCCACATATATATCATATGGCTGATAATATGGAAATATATTAAAAGGCTCACCTAGAGAATTCCCAGAATAAAGTTTACCAAGATTTTGAGAGAACTCAGCCTGAAGAAGAAAACCTGAAGGAATAACACCACACAATTAACAAAACTTGAGAAGTTCATGAGTCTCAATTTGGGAAGACGCCCTCAGAGACTCGGCTCAGTAAGCCTGCCACGACTGTCTTTGGGGGTGCTTGTGCTCAGGGTCCTGTGCTGTTCAACAGGCAGAGCCGAGAACTAACATTTTGAAGGTGACCCTATTACAATAAAGTTCAAATGCTCCTTTTCTCCATTAGGAATTATGATAGTGCCTCTGCATTACACCAGCAGAAGAGAAACATGATGATCGTCACAGGAGACTTGCCACTTTGGTTTTGGAGCAGGAGCATTTCCTCCTGCCAGTGACAAATCCCAGAAGAATGGCCACCATGACAGGTGTCCCCATAGCTGATGTTAGGGCTCCTTTTACTTGGGTTATTTTACTCATATCGACTGATAAAGCGCTTTCTTGAATCTTCACGTTAGATTATCCTCTGCCTGTTATTCATTCTGAAAGTATCAAAAGGACACATCACCGAATATAGAAAGGAGTCGCACTGCAACACCAGGACTTCCGTGATCCAGAAACATCAAACCTGTCTTCTTTGTGGGAAAGAACTTCCGGCACCTGGGTCTCTTGGTATCATTACCAGAGATTAGCTTGTGGTAATCTGAACCAGCATACCTCTCTTCCCGTGTCCCTTCAGCAGTACAGGTGAATGGCTCCTCAGGGTGGGCATTAACTGGGCGTGCTATTCCAGTTCTTCACACTGGGGTAACTTCTGAAGGGTTCTACTCTGCCATTTGACTTTTCTTTCCTCAAACAGATTTTTGTATGTGCTTAATCATTAAAAGAATCTGTAATTCTGTCCAAGGAATAGCTGGAAAACCCTTTTGCCATTTTTAAAAAAAAAAATTATTTTTTTTAGTGAGACCCTGAACACCCTGTAGACCCTTCTTCCCTAAAAAATTCAAAAATAAGAAAAGAAAAAAAAGAATCTGTGATTAAGTGCTGCAATCTTTATTTTTCCTTAAGAACAAAGTATCTCTTTTTAAAGAGTCAGCAAATAGTTACTCATGCTTTTTGCTGTGAACTCCTAAATTCTCCTGCATTTATGTTATTCATTAGACATCAAGGCTTCCTGAGATAGCTCAGCAGTCTAAAGCACCTGCTTAGGCAAGCTTAGGCAACCTCAGGGACCAAGGTTCGATACTCAGCACCACATGCTCCGCCAGCCCTATCCCCAGGACAGGCTGAGCCGGCCATAGCATAAATAAATATATTTTTTAGAAGGCTGCCCAGAGTTTTCCAAGTGCCCTCCTCCTTTCCACCTTGATCTTGGGCCCATAAGCGATGCATTCTCCTTAAAAGCAGAGCCCACACTCCATGCACAGCCTTCATCAAAACCTCTGAGGACAGGGAATGAGCTCAACTGTTCCTAATGAAAGGACTTACTAGAAAAGTTTGTTGACTTGCTTTGAGGATTACTGACGTGTTCATCCTGGAATTGATCTTCATTTCTTACTTAGGAGCACCTGAAATGGTCACATCTTAAAACACTTGCCTCTGGAATTTCTCAGTGTGGCTTAATATGTGAGCCACATGAGAATAGAGAAATCAAGCTGATGCAATGGGGTGCGAACTGTTAAAACAGTTCTCCGCGTTCATTCTAACAGACCTCAATGACAATACTGTGCAAAGAGCTCTTGCCTAAAATCTCCACTGCTCACATTTTTGAACTCTGAAGCACAAAGCATTGCCTTCTGCAGTTTTATCTTCCACTACAAATGGCTGAGGAAAACAAACAAACAAACAAACAAAAACAAACATGGTCTTATGGATAAAATGGGTAAACAGAGTGACCAGCAGTGAGAGAAGTTAGCCCTCTTCATTAATGAATAGATAGCAAAAAAAAAAAAAAAAAAAAACAATTATGCAAGTGGTTTTTTAAATAAAAGCCAAGGAAGCAGATACACCACTGCTATGTCCTTGGGATGAGGGAGCGTTTTGTTAATTGTCTATGGTGCTGCAGGAAGGCAGGCTGAGCCTCATGTGCCATCCGGGTCACAGATTCTGAGCAGAGTAGCGAGTGCGTCCATGCTCTGCTGTACCTGCTGGGCACAGGATCCTGCCCAAAGTGCATGAGCAGTGTTTCTTTTCAACTTCACGCTGCAGTTCCTAGGATCTACGGAGGGACAATCTCACTGATCTGGCTCCATGAGGAGGCGCCTCCTGCTCACCTGCCACTCCCATGAATTGCCCGTCCACTCAGATGGTAACAACAGGAGAAGATGAGGAGCCCTATGAGTGGAGCATCTTCATCAGGTTTGCTGGTGAGAAGCAAACTGAGCATGGAGAGATGGGACGGATAAAGGCGTTGGGAACAACTTGCCATCGAAGGTCCAGAGCCGTGGAGCCGAGCGCTCTGCTCCATCAGGTGCATCAAGGACAAAGGGAATCTACGCTGGGGAGCTTGAGAGACAGCAGATGGTTGGCCTCCCTCACCCACTGCAGTAGCACAGCCACGTTCAGTGCTGTGCAGGAGACTGCAAGGTCAAGGCCAGCTGTTGGCTGCTACCCCGGCAGGGCGCCACTTGAGATGCTGAAAAGACTTTGCCTGATGTTCTCACCATGAAAGAGAACCAAGCATTAGTAGCACAAATCTACAGCAACTCCAAGCATTTTACCTAGCCATAGAAATGAGTTTTATAATATGACATGTATAATATTACCATTAGGATAAAAATGGATGCACTTAGCTTCTGTCCACCCATGGACACTTGTTGTTTCTATTGAAGTTGCAGAGATGAAAATAATTTTGCACTGATGGTCAGAAAAAACACTCGTTGATTCACTAAATTGTCACCGAGGCTGCTGGGCCCAGGTGCACAAGGATCCCATGTGATCTCCTGGAAGGTGTATACAGTGATTACCTTCTACTCACGGGATGTTCTGCATTAAGGTAGACAACGTAAAACATCTTTAAAGATGCTTATTCTGCATGCTTAAAAAAAAGAAAACTGGTTTTAACTCCTAAAGAGGGAATATTAATTTCATTTTCCTTGGCAGTGAGGAGACAGGGTGCTTGTTTTGTTTCGGATCCAGCTGTCACCAATTCCTGAGGGTCTCTTACACACTCCACAGAGGAACGCTTGCTGTTTCTCAAGTCTGATAAAGGACCATCTGCTACCCTGCCTCACGCCTAAAATGGTTAAGACTTTTCCTTGGGGACGTGAAACACCAGACTAAAGGCAAAACCCAGTGAGGGGAACACCTTAGTCCCCCATGTGCCCTTAATTTTAAAGTAATGGGCTGTTTTTCCTTCCAGCAAAACAATTCCTGATTGTTACTGTTCCAAAATGAGGGCACTCTGAGGATTTAAAAAGCAACTCTGAGAAATTCTCTACCCATGTTTTTCATTCTTTCTCCCCCAGAAATCTCATAGTATAAATGGCCACTTATTCAAACACTGATTGTAATGTGCAGAACTTCTTCTAACTTGCCTCTTGAAGAAATATCGTGGGATTTAAAGAAAAGCAAATACAAGGTCATACAGTTTGGGAAGCATCTTAGTACCCCCTGATGGTTCACAAGAGTATCAGGTGTTGACATATGCTTCCTGGGGTGAAGAGGACTGGCTTTCTGGGGTCACCTTCCTTTGTCTTGTTCAAGAACCAAGGGCAAAAGAAGGTGGAGCTGTGGGGCAGGGCCAAAGAGGTACACCGGCTGTCCACCTCTCCGCCTCTTAGGAGAATCCGCTCCGTCCCTGAGGCAACTGTCAAAGTGGAATGATCAATCAGATGATCTTTGTTTGTTCAAGCAAAGAACTGAAACAAATTGTCTTACGGCTTCAGAGCACATGCACTCCTGAGTGGAGGACCTAAAGGGACACTCCTGCTTGCCACAGTGACAGGAGAGCTATAGGCTAAGTAGGAGGTGACGTGTGGGAGCCACAAGTGGTCCATGGAATCTAAGACCTTGATTTGGTCATGGATCTGCTAAGTCTCAGGGACTGTTGCTCTCCATTCAGGTTATATAGGTTGTCATTGGTTAAATACTTTGTTCCTTACATCTATGAGATAATATCCTTTTGATATTTTACAGGATAACTTATTGTTACTATTGAATTACATGCTGTTCTTTTTTTTTAAATTACGTGTTGTTCTGAAGAAGGACAAATCTTTCTTATTCTAGAAACATATTTTCTGAAGTGCTAGGAAGGAGAGCACTCCGTTCTACGCATAAGGTCCGAGAAGTGGACTTCCAACACTGGACACCAAATACACTTGAGGTGTCAAAGTGTATTTCACTCTGCATCTTTCACGTGGTTCCTTATTGTTTTAGTACTCTTTTCCTGATTTTAAGAAGAACCACTGATTTCTTTTTTGATGACTATAACACGCATGTCCACTACCATCAAACATGTTGGTCTCAGAAAGTCGCTGGCACATTGGAAACCACAGTTCGCAAGCTTCATGAGGGTGCAGAGTTACCCGTCTGGCTATTTAGACAGTTTTTAAGATTTTATTTTATTTTATTTTTTAATATTTTAGGGAAGGGTCTACAAGGTGCTCAGGGTCTCACTACTAGATTGGACTCACAGTGATCCTACTGTATACAGCCTCCCAAGAGCTGCAGTGGTTTGCACCACCATGCCCAGTCTCAATTGCCATCTCAGTGCGCCCAGGGGATGGGGCTGGCATGGCAGACCCAGGAATTGAGCCCTCAACCCCTGTGTTAAGATTTTATTTTAAACAGGAAAAAAAAATGGCTGGGGAGATAACTCAGTGGTCTAAGCACTTTCCTGCCAAGCACAAGGACCCTGGGTTCAATCCCTGGTATTGTGTTAGCTCCAACTCGTATGTGCTGAGTAGCTCACCAAGACCAGCTATAGTGATGTGCAAGAAAGAAAGAAAGAAAGAAAGAAAGAAAGAAAGAAAGAAAGAAAGAGAAATAACTTAAGAAAAAAGAGGAATAAAACAAAAACAAATAACAAGAACCAAGACAAATACAAAGCAAATAAAATAGTAAAAATAGTACAGAATTTCAAAGTAGGAATAGAAAATTAACAATGGTCTTATATTATATATTGTTATCATCAAATCTGTTGCTCAGATTACCAAGTCTAGGCAGTCAGACTGACCGCGCCATTAAACATTAGCTCTTCCTTTCACTAAACCTCGATTTTGTTCCTTGTCCTCTGCACTTTTAATTTCTGTTCAGACTTCTTGGCTCACTGGGACCTGGTTGCTATGTGCCTTGGCTTCTCCAGATTCTTTCAGAGACATACGAAGTGTCCGAGGGGCTGGCGGCTTGGCTTGCTGCTCCGTCAAAGCTGTTACTGTAAATGTTAGGTTACATAACCTGTCTCCTTGGAATTCCAGTGCTTGGGAGCCTCGGTGCTATGCTGAAGTAGATTCTGAAAGTGACGGCGAGCAAAGTGAAGTCTGTGTTTTGGGAACAAGCTGACATTGTCTCTACTGTTTGAAGAAGGAAACCATCTCTTCTGAAACACTTAAACTCTGGAGTGTAAAGTACACTGACATGAACTGTGACGACCTCATGCTGATTGCTGACATCGTGGAATTTTCTAGAATCATGATGTAAAATATTTCTGAATACCTACATATAAAGAAAATGGACAGAAGTCCCAGGCGAATAACTATCCATAACTCTTAATGTATTCAGAATTTTATATGCATATAATTAAGGAATCAAGCCTCAGATATTGAATCTCATGGCTCTCCTAGTTGGTCACAGACAAAATGCAAGTGTTTAACACTGGATCTGGTGGCAAAGACACAAGCCTCACTCCCAACACTCTGGGATGCTGAGGCAGGACGCCTGCTCCATCAGCGTGGGTAACTTGGCAACCTTGTGGAATCCTGTCTTCAAATAAGATAAGAAAGTGGGCTTGGTACGTGGCTCAGTACAAAGGCTCTGAGTTCAAAACCTCACACCACACAAGAAGCAAACTTAGTAAATATCTGTGAGATTTGTCAACAATACCAGTAAGAAAGCACTGCCCACAGCCATACTTCAGTGTCTAGAGCCTGTGACACACTCTGCACTCAATAAATATTTGTTAAACAAATGAACTAACATCCCTGTTTGAATGAAAAGGGATGGGGTTACTATTGATCAGTTCTTACACGATGCCCAGGGCCAGTGCTGCAGGGCAATTCCTTTGGTCCCACCACCAAAACACATAGGATGGACTTTTGTGGAATGGATTAACTCAAGGCAATTTAGCATAGTAAGTGCATGTCTCCTGTGTGCCCAACGGTGCTGCCAGCCTAGCTATTAGGAAGAAAGCTAGCAAAGAAGGGTACCAGAGAACTCAGAAAGCCATGCCAACCGTTAACTTTACAGACTAGCTGCCAGGTGATAAATACAGCAGCCGAGGAATGCAAAGCTAGTCCTCTGTGCGCCTCCTCTGCTGTCACCTGAGGGAAGCACATGCACAGCCAGCCCTCCTCTTGCTCTCTGTCCTCCTGCACTCCCCATGGTAACGCACGGCTTGCCCCACACCTCTCTTCATGAGACATTCTCCGTACTGCCTCATCACAGCCAATATAGTTCCCAAATGTGCCTTGCTAGGCTCCATCCCAAGCATCATCTAAGGTAACCACCGACAAGCTCTGCTCCCGGTCACCTCACTGTCAGTGAGCCCATCAGTCCATCCCGAGTGGGCCACAGACACTGCCCACAGTGCTGGGAGAACACAGCCCAACAGCGAGGCTTGGATTTCTTTTTTTTAATTTTATTAATTTTAATGAGAAAGAAATAACAATGTGACATTTCAAAACAGGCTAGCGGGACAACCACAATAATTAATACAATGCATATTGTTGTCTTCATAGTAGGTGTTCAGAGTACAAGATGCAGACATGATAACTTTTCTAAACACTATTAGTACAAATATTTCTCCTCATGAGGTATAAAAAGTAAAGCCATATTAATGTGCTGAGCTGTGAAAGGCTCAAGTCAACAGCTTCTGACAACGCCTATTCTGCTGATAACCCACTACTGTTTTGGACTATTGGACTATACATATAACTACTACCTGTTAGTTCAACAAGGCTCAGATTTCTGCTAGGGTGCATTCTCGCCACAGACACTAAGCAACGGTGCAAAGCCTGTTAGTTCAGTTTCCAACCTCATTTGCCAGATCTGTGGATGACGTCTGATGCAGCTGTCTGCATGTGCTTGTGATACTGGGTCACTGGGCTTCTTGACCCAGAAGCTGCCTGGAAGAGAGGCCAGGGCTGGGCATGTGCAGTCAGCAGCTATGGTTTCTGTCTGATGCTCATGAATGGAGGAACTCTGTACTCAAGACACCATTTTAGTCCTGCCTAAAGCAATGAGGACATGGGATTAAAAGCACACGGTACCTGCTGGCGCTTTTCAAACTCCAGCTTGATCCGGGACTTGATGCAGTTGCACGTGTCTTGATATGTCTGCTGCAGAGCCAGTTCCATAAGGTGCTTGTGGTAGGCTCCGGCCAGGTTTCCACAGATGAAAATGATCACATTGGCCAGGATCTAAAGAGACAGAAAGAGCCTCTCAATAGGACAGGAGTTTCCAACTGATAGGCGTGACAAAGCAACGGTAGAAAAGCAACGGTATTAAGAGCATGGACCCAGGATGCTCCCGGTATGTCTATCTCAGACTAACATTCTTGCTTGTCTAATGGGAAGCATGGATTCCTGCTTGGCTTCTGTCCCCATCTGGATCTCAGGTAGCAACCCACGCCCTTTCATAGACAACTGTGGAGGCGCTCCTTGATTTTGGGCTCAGCCATGCGGAGATTTGCTTTGCTTTGGCAGCTGCAGTCTGGACAGAAGGTCTGTGCCATATCCAGGCAGACTTATGAGATGCCATGGGTTTGGGGTAGCTTTCTTGGGGTCTTTAGGAGGAGACCGTGCTCCAGCTATCCTGCTGGTCCCAGAGTAGGGGACAAAGAGCACAGTCTCTCCTTGCATAACACTGAGATTTCTAGGTTGCTACACAGCACTATTGTGATAATGAGTGACTGACGCGTGTTCCCTTCTCGTGAGAATCACATGCAGAACGTGGACACATGCTGCGTCCCATTATCTATTATCTATAGAGGCACGAGGCAGCCTTGTAGGGCGTGTGTCTTGTGATTCTTTTGATGATAAAAATAATTTATGTTCACGAATATATTAGGAAAATATATGAGGAAATAAATAAATATAAATATTTATATATATGAGGAAATATATGAGAAAAATAAATATATGTGAGGAA
>PVKN010013959.1:0-19547 GCA_004027915.1 Capromys pilorides | reverse complement strand
CTAGCAGCTTTTAGTTTATTATTCTCCTGCTGGATTTCTGGGATCTTGACTATTATATATCTGGGTGTGTTTTTAGTCAGGTTGGTGTTATTTGGAGTTCTGTATGCTTCAGTTATCTGAATGTCTGATTGTTTTCTTATATTAGAGAAGTTTTCTGCTATTACTTCTGCCCATATTCTTTTTTTATATCATTTGTATTAACTCCTTTCTTGTTATGCCTCTTAATCTCTAGTTGTTCATCTTTGTATCATCTTACAGATGTTAATTATTTTTTCCTGCATCCTGGTTGTTTTTAAGAGATCCTTTCTTACCTTTTCACTAGCTGTGATGGTGTCTTCAAGATCTGAAATTCTATCTTCACTTTCATTCATGCAGTGTTTCCAGCTTGTGATTGAGATTTTATTGTCCTGTATATCTCTTCAAAACTGCTTCATGCAATCTATTTCTTTCCTATGTTGCTGATTCAAGGATTCCATCATTTTTATATTCTCCTCTAATTTTTTATGAATGTCTTCTTTAGAAGCATTTATTAATTCTTTCATTATAGTTATCATTTCTTTTTTACTTCAGAGATTATTTCCTTTTTTTAACTAAAAGAGCTGACAAGTTTATTTTCACATTTCACAATACAAATGAAACTGTACTTTCTGTACTTTTATTTGTTGGACTTCTCCCTTCAAAACTATTCTGTGATAGGAAGGGGGTGCAAGTCTTCCTTGTCATTCATACTGTTAGAAAACACCCAGAGTCATAGCATCATGATTCCTGGTGAAGCAGAACAAATAATACAAAACTGATACAGGGAGACCAGCCCTCAACTTTATCTGTCTGTTTGAGTCATTCCTGGCTGAGTGGGCACCATTATGGCCGGAGCTGGCGATCGCATCACTGGAGGCTCAGGCATCATGGGCATGTGGCTGCCCATGGGTAGCCTCATTCCAGGAGCAGGTCCCACTGGCATCATCCCAGGAGGAGGGGGCCATCATTGGCATCATGGGAGGGGTTCCCATATGGGTGCTGGCTTCACACCAGGGCAAGGAGGACCTGGGAGACTGAGTGGAGGTGGGATCATAGCCCCTCCTGGGGGAGAAGTGGTGAATGGAGTAGGAGGCATCTTTCCTTGTTGAAATGCAGTTGTTGTTTTGTCAATTAGGCTCTGAGCTTGCTCTTCCATCCATTTTTGGTAATAGTCTTTCACATTCTCTTTATGTTTCCTACCACTGTAGTGTGTCTTTCTCACAGACAGAGAGTCATGAGTGAGGAATGTATCGCAGTAGTCACAGTAAAACTTAGGCATGTTGCTCTACAGGCTGTTGGTGGCTCTCTTCCAAGGTTATTTCTAATCTGATTTCCTTGCTACCTTTCTGCAGTTGTTCCTTTACTTCAGATGCTATTAATTCAGGGATTTCTTTTTTTTTACTTCAGAGGTTATTCAGAGGTTATTTCTGATCTCATTTTCTCTGTGCTTTTCTGCATTTTTTTTTTTTTTACTTCAGATACAACTAAGTCACACATTCCTTTTTTTACTTCAGAGGTTATTTCTGATCTGATTTCCTCTATATATGTCTGCATTTGTTTCTTTACTTCAGATGCTATTAATTCTGAGGTTTCAGCTGTGTGACTCCCAGTTTCCTTTATGTCAGTGTCTCCTGCATTTATTCTGGGTGGGCCTGGGGCCTAAGATTGCATCTTGCTCCTTCTCTTTTGTGTAGCACTGTCCTTTGCCCTTTGGTGTAGAGCTCTGGTGCAGTTATGTGGCTAGCGCTTACTGAAATTCAGGTCCAGATTAACCAAGTCGAAACTTGTTCAGATGTGCTGATTGGATCTGGCTGTTGTGCTCTGCTTCTTCCTGCTGCTGCCCGTGGAAGTGAACCTGCTGTGCTTCTCCAGCAAGATATTCAGCTCCTGGATTAGCTGGAAGGTTCTGAGCCCGGCCTCTCTGCAGGAAATTTTGCTAGGGTTCCACAGGAGATGCTGGGTCTGGGGTCTGCAAAAGTATGTACAAGCACCTTTCACTGGACTCTGGGTGGGGAAGAATACAGTGGGCATGGGCAGGCGGAGAGGTCCCTATCTACACATGGGTACTGGGGTGGCTGGGTTCTGGAAGGGGAGGGGCATTGGGGGGAGCAGATCTGGTGGGCACAGCCAGGCAGAGAGGTCCCTACCTACACATGGGCACCAGGGCAGCTGAGTTCTGGGCGGGCGGGGGATCCAGTGGGCGTGCAGGTAGAGAGGTCCCTACCTACACATGGGCACCTGGGTGGCTTGAATAATATTCACTGGATTAGCTGACTAAATAAAGAAAAGTACAAAAGTAAACAGATCCTATACATGTTCTTTGAAGTCTACCTTTGCCTGGTCTCTGCAAGAGATTTTGTCTAAGATCTGTCACTGTTCTCTTTCACTAGGACATAGTCCCCTTTTAACCTAGCAAAGATATAGTTAGCATGAAAAAATGAAGACCATGAGAATTAGCCAAAAGTTAAATTTCTGCTGCCTATATTGCAATATGGTCACCACCCCCAGGGCTAAATCCTAAACTCCAGAGTCAGATTGCTTTTGAGTAGGAATTGTCTAATTCCCAAGTTTGTGTTGAAACCTAGCTCAGGGAAATAAGAGCCACTTCAGGGATTTCAAGGCAATCGATAGGAGTAAAAAAAAAAAAATCTCAGCTCCTAAGATTTTTAAAAAATGATAATGTATTTTTTTTCATGAATTAGACAGGGAATATTTAAACTCAATCCTCAAGTAGAAATCCTGTGGCCCGAGTATGGTATGCACACCTGTAATTCCAGCACTAGGGAGGCTGAAGCAGGAGGACTGCTGTGAGTTTGAGACCAGCCTGGGCTACAAAGTGAATTCAAGACCAGCCTGAACTGCATAGTGAAATCTTGTCTCAAAAAGACAAAAGAGGGAGAGGTTTGGGGAGGCGGTCGACATGTTCCAGGGGGTGGATGGCGAGGCTGGCTGAGCAGGCTCCCCCTGGGCAACTCATAGGAGGAGAATCTAGTAATCTTTTTGGAAGTCTGGAAGAAGCTGCTCCTTCAAACAGGCCTAATAGAGTGGCATCTAATATTTTTGGAGCAACTGAAGAACCTTAGAATGTACCCAAGAGGACAAATTCCCCAAGAGGGAAAGGAAGTGGAATCTTTGATGAGTCTACTCCTGTGCAGACCTGACAACATCTGAACCCAACTGGTGGGAAGACTAGTGACATTTTTGGTTCCCCAGTCACTGCAACTTTACCCTTGGCACACTCAAACAAACCCAAGGACCACATTCTTCTGTTGAAGGAGAAGAACCAAAATCAAACCTTAAAGCTACAAGAAGCACCTCACCACAAGAAGAGCAGGGAACAAAGGGAAGCTCGTGAGAAGTGGACCACACCAGGGAGCTAGAGCCCATGCCCACAGTTGACAACCACGAGCCCAGGCTGGGGCCACAGCCTCATTCTCATAACAAGGTCTTGAATGCACCAGGAGGCAAATCCAGCATCTTCTTCTGCTGAGAGGCTCCTTATATCCAGACCAGAAATGTGAGATAAGGTATCAGATGTTACCATCTCTTTTAACCCAAAAGAATGGGGCGGGAGGGTTTGTGTGTTTGTAAGGCTGGCTGCTCAGAGCTCTCCTGTGCTCCTGAGAGCTATACTGAGATCCATGCTTTCCTGACTGTTGAGAAACAATGGGCCCCTTGGGGTCTACCCATTTGTTGTTGCTGATGGAGCAGAACTCTAAGATAAATGAGGGTAAGAAGATGATGCAGGGCAACAGGAGTCTTGTCAAATTTTCCCTGTCCTTGCATCAGTGTTCTGTTGAATGAGCATCATAAAAGCTTTCGGAAGGAAAAAAAAAGACAAAAGGAAGAAAAGAAAAATCTATGGCCATTACATATTGTCAGTTCTAAATATAATGTATCAGTTGTATGGATGAGAATTAATGTTGGAAACTCTATAAAAGAGAAAGGATTTTAATACAAATGCATTAGGGAATGATTATGTATAATTTTTAAAAGGATTCATAGAAATTAGCTAATATATTTATCATGATACTTGCATTCTCCCCACTCCTGGGTTTGTAGTTTGGACCCTCATTAGGGACTGGTCAGAGGTGAACTCTGAGTCCAGCCTGGAGCTTAGCTCAGAGCTCTCAGCCCTGAGATAGGCTGCTCCAGATGCCTTTTGTTGAATGAGTTGTCTTGGTCAGAAGGAGAAATAGCATCAGGGTTAATTACTAGAAAGAAAATGTGTGATTTCAGGGAACTAGAAGTGGGTTACCAAGAGAGACAGGCACAATCAGGAGGAGAATTTCTGTAATGTTTACTTTAGTTTGAACCTCAGAGATAGGGTGAGTGAAGTATCCACATAGGTGAAGGTTTCAGTAAAGGCTGGTTTAAAAATAATGTACTCTTAGGTGCCTTTGTAGAGGTGCCTTGTCTTCCTCCAAGTTAATGATCATAAGATGGAAAGAAATACATGCAAATAAGGTAAGCAACAATTTTATATAGAGCACATGGCCTAGTTGGCTTCATCTTGGGAGAAATCCATGATAGGGGGAGTGAATGTTGGTGCTGCTACTGAAAGATTAAATTACAAAGGAAAGAATTCAAGTTATAGATAAAAAGGTAAGATAAAGCCTGAATGCCTCAGAGTCTATGGGATTTTGGAGACACTGGCTGTGTCATATTGATAATAAATCTTAGGGTTGAATATGAATATATCTTGCCTGACCCAGTCATTTTCTTTGCTATTTGGGAGGAACTTTGGTCAGGCAAGTTGAAGAAACCCAATTTCTTGGAAACCTTGCAGTATGACAGTACGACTAAGGTTTGCAGAAATAGCTTAAAGACACAGTTGTTCTAGGTGATTCATGTGATCACTCCAGGGCTGTAACCCTCTAGGAGAACAAAAAGGTTGCTAGCACTCTCCACCGTTCTCTGGTCTCTCCTCCACAGCTGAATGGAACCTAATCCTTAAAATGAGAAACCTCCAAACAAATTACTCTCTGAACCCTAATGGCCTGCTCAGCCAGTTTTCTCTCACCTTTTCCTAACTCCTCTTACCACATCCTTTCATGTCAATGAATTAAGACTTGAGAATGTACAATATAGTATGTACATTTTATGGACTGATTTGTATACTGTTGTACTTTAGCAGCCAACTAGTAAGCATGTTCTGTCTGGAAGAGGAAAGGGGTATTTTAGGACCCCTGTTCTGCTGTTATGAACTGAGCTCTTCTGCCATCTGAAATAGAGACTTCTATATGATTGTTTGGAGAATGTGGATAATGTTAACTTTATGGCAGTTAGAAAACAGGGGGAAAACCCCACTAATATTTGATAATCTTCTTTAAAACTTTGAACTGAGCTCATATTTGAACTGAGCTTATATTCTATAAAAAGCATGAATAAGAAAACAGCTCAAAAACTTTTTTTTTCGGTGGTACCAGGAATTGAATTCAGGACCTTGTGCTTGCCAGGCAAGCACTTATTCCACTGAGCTATCTCCCCAGCCCCCAGATCAATTACTTTTTACACTGGCCTATACACACAGCTATAACTCGTATCCAGACTAGAACATTTGCAGGATTCTAGAACATTCTTACATTTTCCCTGCCATCCATCAGAAATTACTTTCCTCATAGGAAATTTCTACTAGTATTTCTATCACTTTATATTATATTTCCCTATTTTTCAACTCCCCATGAATGGAATCAAACAGAATAAGCAATGTTCTCTTTTGTGTCTTTTTCTTTTTTTCGATTTGGTGCTCAAGTTTGAACTCAGGGCCTTCACAATGTACTGTAAGGGATTGAAGAGAGGTGAGAAGAATGAGGGGGAAAAGAAGAACTAAGATATGTCATGTACAGGTGCAAATTCCCTCTGATGAATAGAATCACGCATATCTAAATTTACCAATCTTTTGGATGTCCTTCCGGTGCTCAACTGGGAGGACTGAGGTGGCCTGGCCACATGTTCCTTCTCCTCTCTGGCCTTCTTGGTACTGCTTTGTGCCCCAGGATAAACCTCGGGTGCCAGACCTGTAGTAGAGTGAGGAGACAAACACGTGAATGTGGCTGGACACAGGGACCATGTTTTATTATATATTTTAATTGAGACACTCTAGTTACATATTTAGCTTATTCAACTTACAAAACAAGCTTTTTGTATGATTAGTTGGCAAGCCAAAAGTAGTGTCAAGTACATCAGAAAATGTCTTATTACATTTTCCAAATAAATGTGAAATATTAATTTCAATGTATTTTGCAAAAACTGTAAGGAATAAAGTACTGAACATAAAGAGTAGATATTAAAGCAAGATTAAACTAAAAATGTAGGGCTGGCCAAAAGCTCAGTGGATTAAAGGACCTGCCCCCAGGGCATGCTGAGACTGTGCATGGTGGCACACACCTGTGATCCCAGCTCTTGGGAGGCTGTAAACAGGTAGATCACTACAAGTCCCATCTAGTATAGAGACCCTGTAGACCCTTGCCTAAGATACAAAATAAAAATTAAACAACTGAAAATGTAGCTTTAGCATAATTCTTCAATGGTATAGCCTATGAAACAAAGTAATTAATAAAAATACTTTTTTTCATTGTTTAACTTGTAATATAAAGTCCTATACCATGTAACAGTGTTTGGTCAATGATAGACTGTGTATCTGACAGTGGTCGCAGAAGAGTATCACTGAGTGATGTCTTAATCTGTGTAAGTACACTCTATGATGCCATCAATGACCAGATCACCCAAGCACACATTTCTCAGAATGGATATGGTTAAATGACTCATGACTATAATATAAAGTATAAATAATATTACTTAATAGCATGAAGAGAAAAGCATACCATTCTTCCAGTTAATGTTTATGAATATGCATGTGAATCATATTTAAACAGTGTCTGACCTTTTGTAATAACTAAATTATAATTGAATGTTATGCACTATTTTTGACATTATACTGAAACATTTCCTGAGTATTTAGTGGAAAAAGTCTACTGTTAAAACTCACTAGTACAATAGTGGATATACATGTGTCTTAGTTACTTTCTCCTTACAGGAACCGAATACCTAACACTCACAGTTTCAGAGGAGAGTTTTTTTTCAGCTCTTGGTTGCTAGAGGATTGAGGATACAGTCAGTCGGCTCCCAAGCGGGAAGTGCATGGTAGAAAGATCTGGTGGGGGAAAGGTGCTTACACCTCGGCGGCCAGGAGCAGAGCAAGAAAGTAAGAAGGGGGAGTTGAGGGAGACCCACCCTCCCAGGCCATGTCCCCAGTGACCCACCTGTTCCAACCAGGCCCCACCCCATAATGGCACATTTAGCTTTGGATTGTTGAGTGGAGTAATCCACTGATAAGCTTTGTGTCCCTGTGACCCAATCCCCTGCCAAAGCCCAGCCTCTGAATGGACAAGCCTTTCAGTGGCCAGTCCAGAACTAAACTATAATAATATTAGGGTTTTTTTTGTTATTCTAAGGAGGAAGATAATATTTTATAAGATGAAGTAACACATGATTATAAGTTGAATAAACATAGTTCATAATATAGTTGGAACAAAAGTAGGTTTTAAAAATGTTACTCATCTTGTTAAATGTGTCTGGACTTCGCTATAGTCTCCTATTTCAAATACCTCACAATCACACAACAAGAATGTGTTTGTTTTAATAATGCAGGGACAAAGCTCATTTAAAGGAATATAAAATAGACCGTAAGATAGATAGTTGATGAAAGAAAAACTATCAAGGAATATAAAATCAATAAAAAGTTGAATAAATGATCTGTGGCCAATACATCTATGGTTTTGCCAGTTGTTTACTCAGCAAAATTTAAGTTTCTTGTCTAGTGGGCGAAGTTTTTTGCTGCTTACCATTTCCATGGTTGATACATTGTGTCAACTTGACAAGTTTAGAAGGTTAAGTGGCCAGCATCCTTTGTAAACATCCTGAGCCTGGGTACCAGGAAGAACCCATTGGTGAGGGCTGGAGCTTGCACAGAATATAAGGGCAGAAAAGAGGCTCACTTCCCACCCCCATTTTGGTCTTGCTGCTTTTGCTGTCTTCTGCCACCCTGAGGTGTTTGTTGGCCCTGTGCTGGGTCACCCTGCCTCAGAGCCAGCTGATTATGAACTGACACCTCTACAACCTGTGAGCAAAAAGTAAACCTTCCCTCCCTTAATTTTGGGCATCAGGTATTTTGTCTCAGCAATGAGAGAAAAGTAACTTACTCACCATTCTTCCAAATGTAAGAAATCTGTTCTCCACACTATAGTAAGTAGTAAGTGAAAAGCCTCGAGAGAACTAAGGCTGCCTACACTGCTCTGTAAGACAGTGGTCAGAACGATTAGGAAGGGACGCACACCACCACCTTGCCACACTGTGGGTCAGTCTGACACAGCAAACATTTTCACTGTATTTATAAGAACCACCATCACTAACTGATGGCTTTTCAGCTGCTCAGAAGCGCCTTTCTGTCCAACTACTGATAAAACCTATGGGAAACTGATGAGAACAGCCAAATAAACTAAGAGACAAAGCAAAACACCCAACTGCTTTCATTTTAAAAAAGGACAATAAGTAAAATCAGAAAATTGAGCCAGGTGTGGTAACGCACCCCTATACTCCCAGCACTTGGGACCCTGAGGCAGGAGCATTGGTGTGAGTTTGAGACCAGCCTGGGCTACAAAAGTGAGCTCAAGGCCAGCCTGAGCTGCATAGTGAGACTCTGTCTCAAAAAAAGACCAAAAAAAAAAAAAAGTTGTCACTGGTCCTATCATCCATTCTTTCATAGATGTGCAGTACTAATATCCAAAGACGGTTCACAATACTATGTTCCTAACAGACTTCACATTACCAGAAATAAATATTAGAAAGGAAAAGACAGAGAACCAGAGTTCTGTGTGGGCTTCTTTGTTAAGGAATGATCTCCTTTACTTGGTGCCCAAGAGATTTTTTACATTTTAATAAAACACACTTACTGAGATTTTGGATGAGTGAGAGGTAGTCATTTCTTTTGCAGAGGCTCTCATGCAAATTGAACATTTTAGAAGTGGCTGCAGCCAGTGGCCCTCATCTTTCATCCCAGCATTCTGGGATGCTGAGGCCAGCCAGGCTTCATTCAGTGGCTCCATGACACACTCTCTCAAAGTTTAAAAAGGGCTGAGGATGCAGCTCAGGGGAAGGCCCTGGGTTTAATTCCAAGTTCCATAAAAATAAAGAGAAGTATGCCTGAAAGTTAAAAACACCCCTTCCTGCATACCCTGCATGAGCATTCATAGATGATGACATAGGAGATGGCATTAGGATACAGAAGAGTCACAGCTGCGGGCTCTGAGTAACTTCAGACAGTTACGGAGCCCAGAGGGTGCTGCGTGGTCTGGATGTTGTCCATGTCCCTTTCACACCACTCACCACCTTCTTCACCCTGCTCGACTCCAGGAGCAGAACTTTAACTGAAGAAATCACAGACACCTTTGGCTTCTAATAAGGTTTAGTCCACGAAAATCCCTGAGAGGAGAATGAGGACAGGCTGGTGTTCTTCCCTGTGAAGTTGCTTGTGGCTGTTTGTGTTCCTCTTATGAAGGTCAGGGCTTCACGCAGTTTTCTCTCCTGGGCTTTGATATTCTCTCTCCGCCTTCATTCCTTTTTGGCCCTCTGGAGGGAATAGCTCCATCGCCATTTTCTGCACTAGCCTTTGTGGCTTCTCAACACTGCCACAGCTTTGCAAGGTATCCCTTTGTAAACGATGCCTCCTTGAATTTTATCCTAATTTGAGGCTGTCATTTATTTCCTGTCTAAGCCCCCAGCTGATGCTCACTTTAGACGTTACTGTTCCCTGATCCCCTCAGACTAACTTCAGGCATTCGTTGTTGTTGTTTTTTAATTGACCTTGGAAGGCCGGGGCCAAGCTGACAACTATCCTTATAGTCCATCTTTCTTTCTAGTTTTTGATCTCCAAACCCCAGTTGTTGAACATCCATAAGAGAAGGCTAATAACATTATATTGTTATGGACACGGTGAGCTTAAAAATTTTATCTGAATATCAAGCACCTTGAAATACACAGTATAGTCAGAGAACTGTTATTTTTACCAACTATGAATGTGCTAGAGTGGTTGAATCCCCATAGGACATTAACAGAAAACAATTATAAAGTTTTACAAAGAAAATTTGAAATCAAAAGCTATACATAATATTTCAGCATGAAAATTATGGTGACATTTTTATAACACACTTAAGTTTCCATTTTGGCAGTGAAGAGTCTTTTTAGTCAATCATCTCTACCTAGTACACAAAAAGCTTTCACCTAATTTTTGTTCTGTTTTGTTTTTTTCTTTCTACTAATGTATTCTGAAACTGTCCAGGTGGGGTTTTTTGGAGATGAAGAATTTTAATTGGCATGGATGGCACATAGTGCCATTTGAGATTTACTTTTTGAGAACTCCAAACCATATGCTGCACATATCAGAGTTTATTATTAACCCAGATGTAGCCCCTTTCGTCTGGTAGCTAGTACACATTATTCTGCGTACTCCATGGTAGAGTAATTTCCACAATAGCCTAGAGCTTTCTGAGAACATTTGGAATATTAATCCCTTCAGCATCATGACTATAAAACTATATACAACATCTACAAAATTGGTATTAGGTTTTTCAGCAGTGGGGAATGGCAGAGAAGCAGAAATAAAGGGGGTGGCGGGGGAAGCTTTATTAACTCTGAAGGCCCAGAGAAGACTGAAAGAAAGGAGATGGGGAGGTTCTCTGATCTGAGAGAGGAAGGAAGAGACTTTATGGACTTCTGCTAGGGGCGAGTTTGAGGGGCAGGTTCAGGGACACCCAAGGAGCTGATCAGAGGCTCCCTTGTGCACATGGGAAAGGTAAAAAAAAGTGGGGAAGAAGGAAGAAGCGGTCACTGGAAGATAAGATGTTGCTCTGGGATTCAGCCACAGTGAATCAGGACCATGATAATTTAGCAGTCTGTATTCAGGCTGGAACCTATCAAATGGCAAGCACTGAATCAAGGCAATTACTAGCTCTACAGACTGCTATAGTCTTCAAACATTGAGATGAGGAGCTTGAGGGGGTGGTTATACATTTATAACTCGAGCACTCTAGAAGACTGGGGCAGGAGGATCTAAATGCAAGCTTAGCTTGGGCAATTTAAAAATTAGGGAGACCCTATAGCAAAACAAACAGCAACAGAAAGAGAAACACTTTCTTAACTGGTTCTTCCTTTCAAGGCTAACTACCTTGGTCTTCTGTGGGCTTTATGTGTCATATTAAATTCTTTTTAGTGAAATTAGCCTTTCACATTATTATGTAGAATGCTTTAAATTACTCATTTTTTTCTTTTCCCAGGCTTTACCTCTTTCTCCTTTCACATTGTGACTTCCAGGTCAGTAGGACAGAGGATCATGGGCATCTTAGTAACATATATCCTACTGGCTGCTCCTGTGGCTATACTTAAAATTAAAAACTGGGTCTGGGGAGATAGCTTGGTGGGCTAAGTGCCTGCCTGGTAAGCACAAGAACCTGGATCTGTGCTGGCCCCAGAATTCAGGGTGCATTGTAACACTGGGTGTGGGGGGACACACCTGTAATCCTAGGACTGAGGAGGATGAGATAAGAGGATCATTGAGTCTGAGCTGTGTAGTGAGACCCTGTATCAAATAAATAGATGATTTAAAAATTTGAAAGCTTCACAAAGCTTTAACCTTAAAACATTTACAGTCCTAAAGTACTTCTAGCCTCTTATGACAAACAGCAGTACCTGCTCTGTCCCTCTCCACCTGATATTCCCATCCCATTAAGCATCTTTTTTAGGGGATTTTGATAAAGGAGAGTAAAACTCCCAACCTGAAAGATACCTGGGATGAGTTTGTGTTCTCTAAAACAGAAGAATCAATTTTAGGAACAACGAAGGTTGAAAATAGAACATTTATGGGGGCGGAGGGAGCTCTGTCCAAGAGGAGGCCAAAAGGAAACCCAAGGGGGTTGCCAAGAGATCTGCTTTTGCTAGGGATTTTTATAGACCAAAACCATGAGGTGAGCTGGGTCTCAGGTGGAAAACAGGGGAACTCATACATGAGATGGGACAATACTATGATCCACCAATAAGATTAATTGCTCAGGTAAAATGGATTGAATCAGGATCAAAAGGGGAAGTGAGTCACATAGCAAGTGGATGTGAATACAGAACAGGGTCTTTTCCTATAGGTGCTGAGTCAGTGACACCAGGCTTTTTCAAGGTAACTGATACCTATTTAGAATATCAACCCCTGATGCCCTTCCCCAAGAAGGAACATTGCTGCATTTGCTTACTCTTTAGTCTTGAGAGTAGCAGGAGTACCTGTCTCTCCCGCTACTCTCTTCTTCCATATTGTAAAGATGTAGTCACATCTCATCTTCCATATTATCTCCTTGAGGGCCTAGCCCTGTCTGTCTATAATATTTCTATCTAACTCAACTGCCTACAACAACTTGTCTTGTATTTCCCTAATGCTAAAACCTATACTTAGTCCGAAATTTATGGATTTTAAGTTTTTTGATATTACTGTTAGCAGGCATTGTGATGACAGCGCTATCTTTAGGAGGGAGATCTTATCTTTCTAACATCTGTGTGGGCTGCTGTGGACAGTCCTCAACTGCCAGAAATCACTGGGGGCTGCATCTGCTAAAGAGAAATGCCTCTTTCCAGGGAGGTCCTCATTCACAGAGGTCTACAGTCATCCTATACACTGTAGTATAAATGACCAGCATTCTCATCCCAACTTGAGATACAGAACTTTGAAGAACCAGCCATCCTTGTAGCTCCATATGGCCTGCTGTCATAGTCTATTCTATGTTACTATAGCAAAAACACACTGGGTGCCTTTGCATGGATCATGGAAGTTTGACCTTGAAGTCTATATATGGTTACTTACCCCCTTCCTCTTTAGCTCTGTTTCCTGCTTGCATGTCACCATGAACCAAGCAACTTTGCTCTGTTGTGTGCTTTTGCAGTGATATCCTGCTTTGCAGCTAGCAGACCATAGACTGAATCCTCTAAAACCTTGAGACATGTTAAACGTCTACTCCTTTAATTTATGGGTATCAGATATTGTATCTTTTGCACTGTGTGTGTGTGTGTGTGTGTGTGTGTGTGTGTGTGTGTGTGTGGCCAGCTCAGCCCACCCTGGGGGCAGGGCTGGCATGGTATGTGGTGCCAGGGATTGAACTGCGGTCCCTGCGTGCTTGCCTAAACTTGCCTAAGCAAGAGCTTCAGAATGCTGGGCTATCTCAATGGCCCTAGCTGTTGTTTCTTAACAAAGGAAAGATGACCACACACAGAGGTTGAAAGGTCAAGGCTGGGTGGTTACATCTGACCAGAGCCTGAGACGTGACTGATGACATCAAATGGCATGAGAATATGAAAGAGGGGCAGGAGGTAAGCAGCATGCACAGAAGAGACCAAACACACAGAGTGCCCTCACTGTGCAACAAACAAGTATTCTAGCAGTAACTGAGCTAGTCCACCAAGACCTAACATATTCTGGCAAGACAGATATTAATTTCTTTCAAAGGTGAAGGTTCTAGGACCTGATTACTTTCCTGTAGGCCCCATCTCTTGAAAGACTCCACCATCTCTCAGTGCTGATATACTGGAGACAAGTGTTCAGCATATAAACCACTGGGGTCAAACTATGCCTAAACTATAACACCTTCCTTGAGACTCCATTACAGGCTAATTTTGTTTGTTGCTTCATCGTGATTCTTTTCTTTCCTTTCCAAGGAGTATTCTCTAATAAACTACCAGCATGCTAACCTTCATTAAAGCTAGGCCAAGGGCTTTGCCCACTGACTTCCTACTATGGTGAGGGAGGATTTCTCTGTCTTGTACAGCACTTCTCCATCTTCTTTCCCTGTCACAACTCATTGCCCTCATTTGCCATTTCTCATATGTTGATCATCTCATTTTTAGATTGGTCTACTCAGTGCAATGATAATATAATCATATCTAAAGCCAAGCCACATAGCTTACTCTAACTATATTGCTTTGTCTTTTCCTTCATGTAAATAGTTGCCTAATATTTTCATATCTGTATTTTATGTGCCAAATATCTCCTCAGTCTAGTATTAAACTCTCCTCTAAACACATATATTCCTCAACTCATTCTTAGACAATCCATCCTGCTCTGATTTGCCCTATGTCACTTTATGGTTCTATTCACCACCATTCTGGAAATTCTTCTTATTTTTTTCCCTGTGTTGCGTTCTTTGTTTCCTGGATTCTACATCTTATTATTTCTTGGTTTCATTGGGGCACATTTTTCTAGTAGCTTTCTAAGAGGGGAAGCATGATAAGTTAAGCTTTAAGTCTCAGAATTTCTGAAAAATGTCTTATTTCATTGTCATACTCGACTGGTAGTTTGGTGGGGCATAGAATTTTAAATTAGAAAGAACTTTCTCAGAATTTGAAAATTTTTTCACTGCCTTATGGTTTCCAGGACAGCTAGTAGAATGGTTTAGTCCTTTTTAGGTGCCATTGTTTGCTTTTAATTTCTGAACCCTTCTAATATCCTCACATTATCCCTGATGTTTTGATTTTTTAAAAAAATGATAATATGACATGATTCTCTTTCTCCCCGGTGAAGTGGGAGTGAGCCCCATCAGCATAACCCTTACATTCTTTAGCTTTGGGATTGTTCTGTTCTTATTTCTTTGATGATATCTTATTTCCAAGTCTTTGTTCTCTTATTCAGATGTTTTATCTTTAGGCTTAATAGTCCAGATATATTTTTTTCTCTTCTTTTTAACCCATATTGCTTACTTCAAAGTATTTGCTTTTATTTTTGAATGTTTAAGTTCTTTTTCCCCATTTCAGACATTCAATAATATGAGTAAGCATATAACAAGTAGAGAGTATTCTAAAATCTTTTTTCCTTGCTTTTCTTTTTCTTCTTTCCTGTGTTCATATGGCTTCTGTTTATTATGTTGGAGACTTTTAAAAATGTTTTTGGTGATCTTTTAGCAACCAAGTATTGCTATTATTGTTTAACAGGGGGCTGCTGACAAGATCATGAGAGACCCTGTCTTTTCAGACAGAGCTTGTCCACAGGACTTTGCTCAAAGGGATGCAAAGAGTCAATGTACATAGCTCTTTGCCAGGCAGGACACCTTCTCTCGAGAGAAATCCTTCCTCTTTCTCATGGAGGTTAGATACCACAGCTGCTAGTACTTTGATGAAAGGGGACGGACAGTGCAGCATTCAACACGAACATTTTTATTAATTCTCCTCTTAATTCTCAGGTGTTGTGTACCTTCCTTGGCCACACCTCATGTACTTGAGCCCCTGTAGCTTGACTACTCAGGAAAGTCAAATCATAAGTGAGGGAGTTGAAGTTGCCTTGTTATATGGGGTGGAGGAGATCAGGGTTACAATTTCAGTTAAATGATTTTAGTCTCATCTACAACTCTCTTTTGAAGTACTCAGTGCTTCTAATTGCTTTTACTCTCCAAAAATCCGTGGTGGTGATTGGTTTTCCTTTTTGGGGACATGAATGCTGAGACTTCAGATTGTTTTTTTATTACTCAGTCAATTTATTTTCCTATTTCCAAGATTCCTTGTGTGTTCTGGCATAGATTTTCCACACACACATACACATGTGAATGTGTGTGTGCACTCAGGTGGTATTTTTCTTTTTTGCAATCATTATTGTGGGCTTGGGAGAGAAATGGAGATATCTTTTCACTTTTTTAAATGCTTAAATGACAGTCTCTCTTTCACTTTAAATGACTGTCTCAAAAACAGTGTAGGCGGGAATCTCATTCATTCAGGTGCAAGGTCCGTATGGGGAATCTAATTTCCAATTAAAAGAGATGCACAGAGGGAGTTAGTGCACAGCCTGGCAATGTATAATTCAGTGTTAGTTAATGGTTGTCCCAGAAGACCTGGAGGTGAGGAAATACAGGACAGATTGGGGTAGAATGTGACATCTGACGTTCTGCAGGTGACTTGAAGTGTACAGGACATTAAGACAAAGAAATGAACTTAACCAGCCTGAGGTTCTAAAGAAACTGAGTGCAGAGAAGTGCGTGAATGGGAGATTCTTTTCCTTTTCATTGGTTTCCTTCAAAGCCAACGCAAGGTAGGACCTTCATGCTGGCTGAAACAGAGAATGAAGTTATAAAGTAAATGTTTTCTTAGTCTTTATGAAATTGAGTCAACTCAAGGTTAAATTTAGGATTGGTAGCTTGCTTAATTAAAATGCTATGACGTATTTAATTTATTGAATAATACAAAATGAACAGTGAGCTAAATATCTCTTTTCTTCCACTTTCAGACCGCTTTGCTACCTTGTTTTACTTGGCCTTCTGCCCCCAAGAGGCTGACTTGAACAGAATTTGGTGCCACCTGACTTTCTCTTTGATTTCCTCTAAGGACAACTGCAATAGAAGACCTAAGGAAAGGAGAATGATCTCAGGGTATTTCCCTCTTGACTGTCTCCTTACGCTGTCTCCTCCCACTCCCTTCGTCCCTCACTATAGCTGACTGCACTTCTCCATGTGACCAGCCTGCAACACTGTCACTGTACTCACTCCCTGTTGCCCACTCCCCTTTTCCCTTCTTATCATGCCACAGGGATCCCTCTTGTTCTGTTATTCTGGCAGAGAGTTTAACTGTAACTACATCTGAACACCTTCTGTTGAATATCTGAATAGTTGGAAACAGCTTGAGCTGTACATGTTCAAGATTGATGGATCACAGGATAAAGGCAAAAAATGATAGCTTTGTTTCCTCAAGTTTTTCATTACCTTTCAGTACATAGCTGAGTGGTTCAATTTACCAAAATGTGGCTTTAATAAGAATGCCTTAATGCTTCTTCTTTTATATCCTCATACCAAAAAACTAAACCAAACGGATGGTGCTGGCAGTTTGCTGACACTGGCTGAGTACTTATTTTGTATTGTCTTACATTGGTTGATGTGACAGAACTTGATGAAAACAAGAAGCTTTTCTGTTTCTTGTTCCAATTCTGGGAATCAAAACCAGGGCCTCACACATGCTAAGCAGGTGTTCTGCCACTGAGCTACATTTTCAACTTGAGAAGCCTCCATATCTGTGGCTATCATGGGATTTCAGTGAGCAAGTTTTTTCACCTATTTTCACACACATCACTTTCATAGAGACCTATGAGTTATGTTGTGTAGTCTGCAGCTCTAACATAATGAAAATTAAGCAAATAAACCTTTGAAGTAATCGTCAGGCAAAAGCTTGGTAAAAATGTAAGGCTATAGCACAACGTAGCAGGACGATGCAGTCTAAGGCAGACTGAGTGAGCTCAGAGTAAATTGTTATGGTCTCAGAAATTATCTGACTCCATGTCCAAGCTAGCCTGGCACTTTAAAATGATTTTTGTCATTTTCTTTCTAAGTTATACAATAACAACCTTTATCTAAAAGTACTACACTGATTATGCAAACTTCCACACAAGAATTTTGTAATCATTAAACTTTCACAACACACCATTCATGAGAAAAAAGATTTTGTCAAAATTTCTGATTTTCAGACTGGAAATGATGAGTTTGGGGACTGAGATATTTCTTTTTCTTTTAGTGCAAAAAACTCCCACAATATTTCATAACAGAATAATAGGAGAATAACAGTTGTTTATACATGGACTAATTGTTATCTTTTAAGTATTTCATCAGTGCACAAGATATGGGCATAAAAATTTTTTCCAAATGATATTAGCACAAACCTTTTTCAATGAATTAAGAGAAACTAGTAGTGTAACTAGCTTGTATTTTATTTTTTCCTTCCCCTTTCCCTCATCTTATTATTTTTTGAACAATTTCTTCCCATTTCACAATATCTATTATGTATTTTGGACCTTATATATTTACTTACTTTTTTCTGTTCCTCGTACCAGGGAGACAATATCATACTGATTTATTTCACTTCTGAGTATGGTTTCCGGTTGCATCCATTTACCTATAAAAGCCTCAAGTTTATACTTTTTATAGCTGAGTAATACTCCCCATTGTGTAAAAATAGGACATCTTTTTTTTATCCATTCCTCAGTTGATGGACATTTGAGTTGTTTCCAAGATTTAGGGATGTCTGTTTTTTGCCAGTACCATGCTGATCTTACCACAGAAGCTTTATAGTATAATTTCAAGTCAGGGATTGTAATGCCTCCGGCCTTCCTTTGTTACCCAGGATTGCTTTTGCTAGTCTAGGTCTCTTCTGGCTCCAAATAAATTTTAGGAATGTTTTCTGTACATTTGTGAAGTATGGTATTTTAATCACAACTGCATTGAATCTGTGTAGCAATTTGAGAAGTATGGCCATTTTCAATATGTTGGTTCTTCCTATCCAGGAGCAAGAAATATCTTTCATTATCTGAAATCCTCTTTGATCTCCTTTTTCAGAATACTATAATTTTCACCGTATAAATCTTTTACTTCCTTTGTGTTATGGTTTATGTCTAGTTGTTCCCCCAAAGCCTCATGCAATCATGGGGCAGGGACTTCTAGAGTTTGAGACTTGAGTCATGATCCACTGGGATTATGTGTTTTAGTACTGATGGGACTATGGGTCTGAGTACTGCTGGGATTACTTGACTCTTGATCTACTGGGATTATGTGTTTTAGTACAGATGGGATTATGGGTCTGAGTCCTTCTGGGATTATGGGTGTGGCCTAAGACAGATAGGTTGAGGCAGAGAGCCTGAATGTAATATAAAGAGAGAAAGAGAGACAGATACTTGGCTGTTGCTCTCTGGTGCCCTTGTTGGTAGGTTGCCTCTGTCACCATTTTGTTGCTGTTCTGCCGCCATGAACTAGATGCTCTCTGCCCTGTTCCACTCAGCCTTGGGCCAGCCGAATATGGACTGAGACCTCCAGCACCTGTGAGCTAAATAAACATTTCCTTCCTTCATTTTGAGTTTTGGGTATTTGTCCCAGCAATGAGGAAAAAGTAACTTAGACACTTTGTCAGATTGATTTGTAAGTATTTCAGTTTTTTGGATGTTATTGTTAAAGGTGTGGTTTCCCTAATTTCTCTTTTCGGTGCATTTGTTTTTTTTTACAGAACTGCTACTGACTTTTGAGTTGACTTGTATCTGCCATGCTATTGAACATGGTTATTACATCTACAAGTCTCTTGGTGAAGTTTTTGGAATCTTCTATGTAGAGTATCATATCATCTACAAATAATGATAATTTCACTTCTTCTTTTCCAATCCTTATTCCTCCCTCCACCCCCCTTGTCCAATTTCTCTGGCTAATGTTTCTAGAACTATATTGAATAACAGTGATGACAGTAGACATTCTAGTTTTGTTTCTGATTTTAAAGTGAAGGCTTTCAGCTTTTGTACTTTCAGTGTGATGTTGGCTTTTCATTTGCCATAGATGGTTTTTATTAGATGGAGGTAAAGACCATCTTCTTTATAGCAGAGCAGTATTTCATTGCATTAAAAAGACCACATGTTTTTCAAAAATTTTATGGAAAAGAAACAAACAAAATTTAGTAGCAAGATGAAAGAAGTCTAATAATAGTTCATACCTTGC
>PVKN010013958.1:0-19548 GCA_004027915.1 Capromys pilorides | reverse complement strand
TTGTTCTTTTCCAACCACATAGGTCACCTCTAAAATAAGAGGAAGAACCAACTATTACCCATAAATACCCACCCTTCTAGTTCTCCTCCCATTGCTCCTAACTATTCCTGATTAGGATATTCAGTTATATCAAATAACTTCGTCTAAAACTCTTATGTATCAATACAACATAAATAAAATTGTTACATAAGCTCTTTCTCTTACAACAGATACAGACTTTTTAGTTTGCTATGCTACACTCATTGTTCCTTTATGGGTATATATTTATGAAAAGGATCAGATGAACACAATATACCCAATTGTTTAAAAAAGAGAGAGAAGAAAAAGAACACAAGGCATAAATTGTCTTCACAACCATCCCCCTTGCTTCTACAAGACTGTGTGACTCAATTAACTGGTGTGATTTCACTTTGAGTGCTTTTGTCTAGGAACTGGTAATTCCATCACAGTGTAGATCGCAGAGCCTGGAGGGTTAGCTTGGGAAAAAGTAATAAAAGCTTAGATACCAAGAGGGGTTAATTTACTGAACTTGTGGAATGTGTCAAAGTCACTTGATAAATCACTATCAAAACTACCTACTACTTTTTTTATAAAAACATAAGCTATTAAAGTGTGATCCTAACTACCATCTATCTAATCATTTACAAGCTACATCTGAAGAAGACAGAATAACAATTAGTATAATTAGGGAGGGAGAGAGAGGACAAGGGGGCTATGAGGGAGATGCAGAAGACATTAGATTCATGCCTGAAGTAGTACCATCCTGATAACAGAATAAGAACCCGTGCTTTTCAAGCTTTAAGAGAAGGGAACTGGATTACTTGGGGTTCTTATTAAATGCATATTCTGACCTAGCAGGTCTCAATGGGACCTGCAGTTCACTATTTCTAACAGTTCCCAAGTCATGGAGATGCTACCACAGAAACCACACTTTGAGTCACAGGGAATCGAAGATCAGCCAGTTCCCTTCCCAGACTCTTCCGCTGGTTCTTCCTCAGTTGCTCTATGGCTCCATCTTTTTGTTTTTTAAGCTTAAGTTTATTAGTACATGTTTGCAATACATAACAATTACACTCCTTGTGAAGAGTTGGTGCACACATACAACACACCGTAGCTCTCTTCTCCTTCTTTCCCCAGTCTTCTCTTCCTGCTCTCTTGATCTTGATGTCCTTTCCATTTGAGAGAGCTCTACCTCCCTCTTTCTCCTCTATCATTTTTTTTGCTCTTTATATTTGGGTCTCACATGTAAGAGAAAGCAAGTTACACCTAAGCTTACATGTCTGGTTTATTTCATTCATCATTATGACCTCAGGGTGCGTCCATCTTTCTACAAATGACTGAAGCTTAACCTTCTTAGTAGCAAAATAGTACTCCACTGTGCATAAATACCCCATCTTCTTTATCCATTCCTTTGATGGACATGGAGGCTGCTCCCCAGATTTTTAACTCTCATGAACTGTGATGCTATAAACATCAGAATGCATGTGTCACCAGACTATGATTAATTCTCTCTTTTCTGCCTACATGAATGAACTGCCAAGATGATCTCACCGATTTCCTCCTTTTAAAATCATTTATACTTGCCTTTCTCAACCCTGGCTGCACACAAGAAATCAACTAGGGAGTAATTTCTTTTTTTTCTCTGAATTTTTCTAAGACCCCACACCAAATCAATTAACTCTACATCTCTGGAGTTAAGCCAAAAGCCTATGTGTTTTTAAAAGCTCCTCAATGGTTCTCATAAAAAAAAAAAGCTAAAAAGTGTTGATCTATAGCATCATGTCTCCCACATCTGATCCCAGTTATGACCTCTCACTTCCTCACCTGCCTGCTCCATCTCTCCAAATGTCTGCGAGCTCACATGTCCACAATAGGCCTCTTGAGGTCCAGGTCCCACCAAAGCCACATCACCCAGTGGTCTTCCCATCTCAGTGAAGCAGGCTCACTGTTCACCCAGCTCCCTGGGAGGAGACACTGAGCTTTCCCAGGACATTTCTATGCCTGTTTTGTTCACAGCTCAGACCCACTTCCTCAGCAAGCTTCGCAATTCAAACCTTCAAGTAGATCCTGAATCAGTCCACTTCCTACAACTCCACTGCCACCAGATAACCACCATGAGCCAAATAAAATATTTGCTACGATGATCATATAGTTCACTGCTTAGGACTTTTTTGTAGAGATAAAGGAAGCTACAGAAGCTCTACGTTAACAAAATGAATGAAAAGACTCAGGGCTTTGGCTTGCCTACGAGGTACAATACAAGCCCTGGGTAACACAGTTGCTGTAAAAATTAATAGGAACATTCAATGGCAACAATACAAGGCTGCTGACTGTCATGGAAGGAGACGGTCCTTCCACATACTCGTACTGACTGATCAATGGCATCTCGCTCAGTTCTGTTTGTCGTAATTTCAGCCTTTCAGCCAGAACCTTCATCTTCCAGTAATTTGCCAAAATGACTAACACAAAGAGCAAAAGGAGGGGAACCCGATATATGTTCTCCAAGTCTTTTAGAAAACATGGGGTTGTTCCTTTGGCCACATGCAAATCTACAAAAAGAGTGATATTGTAGACATCAAGGGAATGGGTACTGTCCAAAAAAGGAGTGCCTCACAAACGTTACCATGGCAAAACAGGAAGAGTCTACAGTGTTACTCAGCATGCTGTTGGCATTGCTATGAACAAGCACGTTAAGGGCAAGATGCTTGCCAAGAGGATTAATGTGCGTGTTAAGCACATTAAGCACTCAAAAAGTCGGGAGAGCTTCCTGAAATGCGTCAAGCAAAGTGATCAGAAAAAGAAGGAAGCCACAGAGAAAGGCACCTGGGTTCAACTGAAGCGCCAGCCCGGCCCTCCCAGAGAAACGCACTTTGTGAGGACCAATGGGAAGGAACCTGAGCTGTTGGAACCGATTCCCTATGAATTCATGGCATAAACTGGGGATGTTGTTCTGCCACTCAGCATCTAATGGGCAGCTTAAGTGTGGTAGGTCCTATATAAAAATAAAATCATCCTGTGTTATAAAGGTGATTTTCTTAGTTGAACAGGTATGTTGTGCCTTCTCACCTCAGAAATATTTTCAGCACATTTTCACTGTACCTAGTAATTGTGTCTACTCTTTATTCTTCAGTATTTTTCTTGCTGAAAGATATTGCTGAGGTATTGTGCAGGTATATATCCAAATATTCAAATATTTATTAAATTTTTAAATTGACTTGAAGATCCTGTAAATCACCATGAGGAAAAGATGTATCAAAATAAGTGGAAGTCACTTCAGAAACAAATGTAAGTCCATTTCAGCTAAATAAATTGTTTAAAGCAAAAATAATAATAATTTCAAAGATATTGGTAAAATTACCTCTAAATATGGAAATGTGAATAGTCCAAAAACCATGTTACAAACTGTATGTATGGATGACTTGGAAGATTTAAATCTTTTTTTTAAAAAGGAGAAAAATATGAATAAAATCAAGATCAGCATTTCAGCATTTTCAATGTGCCATATTGTCTAGTTACTTTTACTTGTTGCTGGGACAAATACTGACACTCAAAATGAAGGAAGGAAAGGTTTATTTAGCTCACAGTTGCTGGAGGTTTCAGTCCATATTCGGCTGGCCCAAGGCTGAGTGGAACAGGGCAGAGAGCATCCAGTTCATGGTGGCAGAACAGCAACAAAATGGTGACAGAGGCAACCAATCAACCAGGGTGCAGAGAGCAACAGCCAGCATCTGTCTCTCTGTTTCTCTTTATATTACATTCAGGCTCTCTGCCTCAACCTATCCGCCTTAGGCCACACCCATAATCCCAGAAGGACTCAGACCCATAATCCCATCCATACTAAAACACATAATCCCAGTGGATCAAGAGTCAAGTAATCCCAGCAGAACTCGGACCTATAGTCCCATCAGTACTAAAACACATAATCCCAGTGGATCATGACTCAAGTCTCAAACTCTAGAAATCCCTGCCCCATGATTGCATGAGACTCTGGGAGAACAACTAGACATAAACCACAACATATATCCATGTTAATATTAACAATATGCACATACGTATCATTATTATTCCCATTTAACAGATGCAGAAACCAAAGTACAGGGAAGCTGTTTAATCTACTCAAGGTAACACATCTGCTAAATGGTGCAGCTAGACTCCAGGGCTCACACCATCAGCAGGCAGTCTTTAAAAGCTTGCGCAGTGGACATGATGGAGCTACATCTCCAGGGCCAAAAAGTTCAACAACAGAAAGAAACAAAAAAGATCCTGTGTATTTTCAAGGTAAGAAAAAAATGGAAGAATTTTGCTAGTAATGAGCTTCTGGTCAACAGCAAATGTTCAAGCAGAGACTGACCGCCCATCTCTCCATGGCTGCTCAGCAAACAGATCTACGTTGGGGGTCAGGGGCTCCTTCCTTCTCCTGGCATTATTCCTCAGTGATGTGTGTTTCCTGTTCCATCTAAGCACCTATGTCAAACAGCCAACAGCACCAAACAGCAATTTTTACTACTCCTCAAATCACTTCAAATACAAGGCGCTTTGGAAGTATTTAGCTTTTTTATTTTTATAGGCGTTCACAGCTAAGAATATGCCTTAAGTTTGAGAGGAGACTTTGGATTTGACTTTTCAGCACTGCCAGAGCTCCTAACACTTCAGTAACTCTTAAAGACAGATCCAATGCATTTTGCATGATGAGATAGATAGGAGTCTCAGGGCACCAAGAGCAGAATGATGTGCTTTAGGTTTAAACTATGCTCCCACAGCCCGGGTGTTCGGAGGCAGAGCCCCTCAAGGCAACTGGGTCACAGCAGCGCTGTATTCATTGGAGGAATGATCCATTGGCGGGCTCAGCTCATGAGTTCACTGATGACTTCAGTTCCCAGCTGAATATGCTGTCTGCAGGTGGATGTAGTTCAAAGAGCCAGGTTGCCAGCAGATGAGCTGGAAGAGTAGATCTCCTCCCTGGTCCTGCTCTCGCTCCCTGCTTCCTGGCTGTCATGGGTTGAGAACCTTCTCCTCCACCATGCCCCTGAGCCATTCTTGGAACCAGCCAGTCACAGAGTAAAACCATGGGTCAAAATAAATCTGTCTTTCAAGTTGTACCTGAGTATTTTGGCCCAGTGCTATAAAGTGACTAAGACATCCACTTTACATACTCACATCACTAAAAGGATTACAGCTCTAAAAGGGTGAGAGCTCTTTTATGAGTTTATAATTAACATGAGCACATTTTAACTATATGTTAATGGTCCAATCTATTTTTAATATGAACTAAATATTTATTCAAATGCTTTTACATGGCTATATTTGTCAAATTGCATATATGTGTACATGCAAGTTCACATGGAACTTAAGAGTAAAAGAGGAAACTATCCTGTATGTAGTTAATTGATGTAGCTCCCTATATTTACAAATAAAAATACTACATGTGTGTAATGTGAACACACACACACAAACACACACACACAGTCACAAAGCTGACAAAGGTGCTAAGACCTTAGTTTCCTCAGGCACTATCCCTAAGAGATCTTTTTAAAATAAAACATAATTATTACTGTATGCTTGACAGCTGCTTTACGGCACAAAATCACAGGAATTTAGAGCTGAAAGAGACTTTAAGATTACTAAGGTTAGCAACAAAGCTAGGGTTTAGGACCAGCCTCATGAGAAAGGGCTCAAGAACATCAGCACGTTTGCTTTGACATATTGTGGGCAACAGGAGTCCCAAAGCAGGTTAGACTGAGTATGAAGGAGGATTTACAGCCCCAAAGTTTACATGGTTTAGGTCTTTCCTGAATGTCTCGGGAAATCAATGCAATGAGACCCAGATGTGTGCGTGATAAGCACGTGTCTCTGCCATTCCCTAAGGCCTCAGGTTTCCTCCATGTTATTGTCCTTTCTGTTAGACATACAATCAGTACAAAAAAACCTTTTCAAAATGTGTCATATCCTTGAAAGTAATTTTCTAGTACGGAAGAGTTTCAAGTAATACTAAGTTAATCATTACGCTATTAATAGTTTCAGATTCTGGCTAAATCCTGGAAGTAGGGGGAAATGTACTCACGTATCCCTTACTCACATGCGTTAAGCACAATAAAGTTCCTAGAGGAGTCTGCCTTCTGAGCCCTAGAAGCCATGAAAGTGTCATTTCATGTGGCTAAGGAACTATTCACGTGGAAAGATCATCCTGGGTTATCTGAATGGGCTTCATGTCACCACAAAGTTCTCAAGTCAGAGCACAAACATTCCCGGCTGAGTTCAGAGTTGGGGGAAGATGTGACTAAGAAGGAATGTCCAAAGAGATGCTACTCTGCTGGCTTTAATGACGGAAGAAGAGGACCAGTAAGCAAAGAATACATTATCTTCTAGGTGCTGGAAAAGACTGAAAAAAAACAGATTGTGTTCCAGAGCCAGCAGAAAACAATACGACAATGCTTACACCACGATTCTGGCCCAGAGAGTTCCATGTCAGACCCCTAACCTAGTCATCTGTAAGTTACTAAATGTGTTGCTTTAATGTTTGTTATTGAATTTATTATAATATGTTACAGCAGCAAGAGAAAACTAATACATCATGTGAGCCAAGAACTAAGCATCCCATCTGGCCAGTTCAAGGTTCAATTGCACACAAAGGAGATAGAACCTTTACTCACATCATGTCTCTGAGAGACTCCCTGCCCTTCTTAGATTATGCGAGGGAAACTTCAGTAGAACGGCACACAGCTTGACACCAGAAAAGAAGGCTTCTTGAGCCCTCCACAAAGACTTTGCAAACCTTGAGTAAGTTAAATTTCACTGTTTACTTTAGTTCATTCTTTGAACTATGCTTGCTTCCAAGTGAAACAAAACTTCCTTTGAATAAATTTTACAGTGTTCTACTGGAAACAGCTGGTTGGACTTTCCAAAAAGCATCTTGTCAGAATTATGTATTTTTTTCCCCCTAAGACATGTTTCACCCACTAAGTCATACCAGAGTCCTTGGTAATCATGGTGGATGACAGTACGAATGCAAATCCCTTAGATTTCCATTCTGCAACAAGGTTCTCGGAAGCCGTGAATACATCAAGCCCCTTAAATGTAGATGTGGAAACCTGCATCAACCTGGGCCGCACCACTGCACAGAGGGGCAGGCAGACATGAAAGACTGATGGTTCCAGTGCTGAACAATCAAAGCCAGACCAGCTGCACGACAGAAAAGGTGAAAGAAGCAAATACAGCAAACTGCAACCCAGGTTTTAACTGGGCTTTTCCTCTCCAAGTTCCAACATATGATATGTCACAATTTGGGAAGAAATTACCCATAAAGTGATATGGGAGAGAAAAAGAGTTACACTAAAAGCTTACAGAGAAAAACATACCCACACCAGAGGATCCGAAGGCTCATGTTCCCAGCCTCACTTCTATAAATACTCAGCCTCCACCTCATTGAACTGTTGACATTACATAATTAGCCAGTTACAATAATAACAGTAAAGCTTAACACACTGCCACAACTGCAGGAATGTTAACTACTCGGGTGAATTGCTTGTCACCCGCTACGTCTGTGCTGCTCTTCAGAGCCAAAGAGGGGAAAGAAAAGAGATGAACATTTAGTATGCAGACTAACACAAAGTGAAACAAGAAGAGTCTGGCCCATCTAGAGTCGGGGTTCCTGGGGGTTTCCCCCATTTGTTCTTTAGTTAGTTCAGTATTTGGTTATTCTTGCCTGCTTAGGTAAATAAGTTTCAGTGAAAGCATCTCACGTGCACTGTGAAAAGCCTTAAAAAAATTACACCAAACTATTCTGGTGAAAATCAAAATGGCATCTATTTTTATTTTTAAATTTCATAAACTTTAATACAACACAAACACTTACCACTTTCAAACACTTATTCTTCAACTTTGTCAACTCTAACACAAATAAATAATTACAAGCAATACCGAGCCAGCTTGGGAAACTATTAGCATTCGCAGCGCTGGCTAGAGAAGGGACTTCACCTGCCAGGGACCCTTTCTTTGGTCTTTATTCACACACTGCTAGGGACTAGAGGGTGCTGTATTCTTTTCTTAGTAAAATAAATTATGTCTGAAATGCAGCCTGATCCAGGCACTCAGGAAAATCACAGAATTCTGAATGTTCTTAGGCACCCCGGGCAGGAACGCTCAGTCTTTCTTTCCATGGGCAGGCCAGCCATTTCTTTCCAACTGTTTCAGCCCACAGTGCTATGAGGTATTACATTTGGAAAGAAACTTAGAAATCATCTATTCCACTGCTGTTGTTTTACAAAGAAGAACTACAATATCTTTCTTCCCTTACTGCAATTAAACCACAAAACTGTTACATTGAATAGTCCAGGGTGGGCCAGTTCTGCTGCTACTGCTGCTGCTGCTGCTTGAAATAAAGTCAAAAAGAAAGAAAGAAAGAAAGAAAGAAAGAAAGAAAGAAAGAAAGAAGGAAAGAAAGAAAGAAAGAATCAAACAAAACAAAACAAGAAAAACCCACAGCACTGTGGCTCATGTTCCAGTCATGGAGCTATACTGAAAACAACAGCCTCTCTGTGTAATTCACCCGTTTCTTCTCTCTCATTTAGTATCTTAGCTTCCCCTCCTCCCTATCTAATGTCCCACTCCCAAAATTCCTTGGGCAAACAATAACTCTAAAGAAAGCTTTTAAGTCTTCACATCTGAAGAATAATAGAACCTTTTTGGATTCCAAAACAATGAAAATCATGATGAGGGTTGAGCCTGTAAAAGTTGCCCAAGGCTGGTCCATCAGTGGTGGTGAACCTAAGGCAGGCAAGCTGCAGTGGTCTATTTGTTATCACTGAAAGCTCTAAAAGGTTCGCCATCACTGAATACAATGTACACAATTAACTGCCACATCTAATTACCTCTAATTTCTATCTTCATCAGTTTTTAAAATCCACCCTCTTCTGTGTACTCTTAGGATTCTGTTACTGTCGGCTTCTTACTCTTGCTCTTTAAGAACATGGTGTCTGAGAATACAGGTTGCATGGTCTGACAAAATCAGTCAGCTATCTGTGTGCCCAATGCTACCTAAATTCTTTTGCCTTAACTTATTGTTCTTTAGCGCATTTACAGCTTATTTAGTATGGATCCATAACATGTGAATTGGAGGGATCTGGTGACATCCTACTAGATACATATTTTGTTGTTAATTATCGGTCTCCACCATTTTAATGAGGAGAAAGACATTATTTGTTTTACTTACTATCGTAGCCTCAGTACCTAGAACTGCGCCTGGCACATAGTAGGTGCCCCAGTTTTATTTGTGAACAAAGAAACAGAGTTTTTGTAACTTAGGAGGTTGAATGGAATACAACGTATGAAATATAGACTATGCCAGAAAATGCACACATATGCTTGCCATATTATCCTAAACAGACTTACTCAGCGCAACCAACTTAACAATTTTAAAGTTATTTATGGCTTACTCTATCAATGAAAAGCAGATCATCTACAGTTGAAATTGATTTTCTATAACTAGCTGGTTTCCATGATTAAATCAGATAAAACACAATTTCAAAAACAATGACGAAAAGTCATTGAGAAACCAGTCATTTGAGGACAAATGGTGTGTAATTCAACATAGGTATAATTAAGAATGATAAAGCCTTTTTTTGAGGATTCTTAATCTCTTAGTGTCACCTAAAAATACTGAAAAAATGTTATGATGGGGACTTGGGGAGTGTGAAACAAAGGTAACATAATAGTAATAGATACAATACAATACAAAACAATAGAGATATTTTATTAATCTCCATGATGCACTCACTTGGATTTCAGAGCCAGCCTTGTGCGGCTGACATGACTTACAAAGGGTTTGCAGGAACTGTCCCTCCTGAGCGCACATGGCAAGTCCCACTCTGGTGACCGGCCTCCCCTTTCTAACCCCTTCATAGGCAGCCCCACTGCAAAAGGACTAAGAGGGAAAGTGCTTGGGTACCACAATAATAGTACATTTTCCTGTCCACATACTAACATAATCTGTTTCTTTAAAGAGATTACACTGCAAAACAGAATTGCTTTTGCTCTCATAAAGGAGAAAGGTGGTTCTCAGTAGCTTTTAAAGGACTTTTTAGAAGGCCTGAAGTAAAAAAAAAAAATGTCAACAAGAAACAAAAGAGTGAGGACACGGTTGGTGTGCAAGCCTTCCTAGAATAATAGGCACGGTGAAAGGGCCTTCTTATTTCTACAAAATCATGGAGTTTATGAGACTACAAAGATAAGACTGACAGATTGTGTCCATTAGCATGGCTAACGGCAAGCCTGGTTTGTTTTTGTAAAGCAGTAACAGCTTATGTCATTCTTTGTGCTTCAGCCTGTTACCTGGGATAGAGCACTAAGGAGGCTGAGGTGTATTAGCAAACAATCTTAGGCAACTAATGGAAACACACTCACAGGAGTACACGGACTGCCCAGAAAGTACCAGACCCTGGGGGACACCCACCAGCAGGCCACCTGTGAATCCACACCCCCTAGCTCTGAAATCATCCAGTATGGCAGACCTCTTATAGGTCTGTGCAGTCTCCTGACCGCTTTAGAGCAACATTCTATTGCTGATTCTTTTCCAGTTTTGAGGGGCTTCGAGTTCCATCAGCAATACCAGAGCATGTGACTCACACACATATCAAATGAACCTGACGTTCCACACATGAAGACTGTAGTAATCCCAGTGGTGAGCCCACGGAGCAGCACAGAATCAGCACGGACCATGCCATCAGCCATACCTGGGCTTGCATCCATCCAGGCTCTGTGCTTCACTTCCGGAGCATCACAGGAGGACAGCTACTCTTTTCCCTACAAGCCATTCAACTTCAACAGGGTTAGAACGTTGTGAAGATTTCCACTCATTAACTGTAAGTCATGGAAAGGGGGCCACCTATTACAATACCAGAGATGAAAAGATTCCTAACTCCTTAGTTACCTAAAGTAAAAAATGTTTCGTTATTTTTTTTGCACACTGCCTTAAAAGCAGAAGATGCCAAGACCGAGCCTATGCCCCATGGAGTGCAACTAAATTATGCCTTGAATAGCATCACCTAAGGCTAAAAGCTGGACAGAGCTGCAGAGAACGCAGTGGAAAGGACTATACCTGTAAGGGATCATAGGTGAGACAGTTTTACTTCTTGACTCAAATTTTAGTTTTCTAGCAGAACTGCTGACCTCCTTATTCCAAAGTCTTATAATAGATGACCGATTGCCTGCTTCTTAGAATGAAGTTTCAACCAAAAGGAAAAAAATTATAACTGGAATTTAGAGATTTCCTTACCTATATGTTAAGATCATTACCTGAAAGGGTTCTTCTTTTCATTTTTCTTTATCATGTCACAAACATTTACTGGGTGCCTGCCACATGCCAGGCACTGTGCTAATGCTGAGGATAAAATGATGTCACACGCCTGTAATACTAGCACTCTGGGAGTCTGAGGCAGGAGGACATGAAGTTCAAGCTCATCTGGGAGAGCTTGTCTCAAAAAACTAAAAACAAAAAAGGCCTGCGGATGCAGCTCTGTGTGAAGGCCCTGAGTTCAATTTCCAGTTAAAACACACACACACACACACACACACACACACACAGACTAAACAAGGCAATGGAGGAATCCACACCCAAAGGCAAGGACAATGGACACAGAGAGAAATAATGCCAGGGTGAAACGCAAACAGTTGACCTATCCTAGATGTCATGGGGAGAAAGGCAAGAATGGTTAACACTTTACATGTAGTCTCCTTAGCTTCACAGAAGAAAAGAAATATTGCCCTTAGGAAAAGTTATCCTTTTCTTAGAGGAAAAGATTTTGGGTGATTACCAATTACTGGCCCCTGCCTTCAAAGTTGGACACAAAGAAATAAGGACACAGTACGAGGAAGAGGGAGAGGAGCCACACCACGGCCACAGCTTCACACCAGGAGCTGTTGATAATCATCAGAACCTGGAGATGAGAAACTGTTCATTTTATTTTTTTTATTTCATTTTTCATTTAAGTATTTGATATAGGGTCTCACTATGCAGCTCAGACCCATAGTGAGCCCCCTGTTGTCAGCTTGCTCTGCACAGTGATTACGTGCGCCACCATACCCAGACTCAGTCACTGGGGCCAGTACGGCATGCGGGACCTTGGATCAAACCCTGAACTCTTTACTTGCCATAGCAGGCGCTTAGTCCACTGAGCTATCTCACCAGCCCTATCCATTATAGACTATGTTCTAATTCAATCTCCTCTGCTCCCTAAGCCTCAGAACTACCTAGGTTTGGTTTTGTTCTTAGCTTTGTGTAAAGTGATCCACTGCTTTGAGAAGAATGACAGGGAATTGTGCCCCGCTTGAGGAGATGCGATCGGAGAGAGGGCAGTAACCCTGGTTGGGAGAACTGCGCAGGGCAACCAGAATCCAACCAGGAGCCAAGCTTCCGAGGTTACTGAGACTAGAACACTGCAGGACACCCGCCTCCTCCCACATACCCCCATCTACACACTGGCTATTGCCCACCTCTTCCCAAGAGCCCTCCAAAATACCAGGAAATATGTTGGACCTTCCAAAATATAAGGCATGGAGACTTGAATCATTCACCTTACCCACTAAGAGAAGTCACGTTACAAAGCTGAAAAGATTCAGAACCTGCAGTTTATACAGAATATTTCATGTAAGAAATGATAACTTCTCCAACAAGAGAAACGATTGCCTGATTTTCTGAAAAGGAAGTAAGAGCATTGAGAAAAGTGGTAGCTCTGGACTTACTGTTACGAATTCGTTTAGGCAATCTAGATAGCTCACTTTGCAGAAATGGAATTTTTCTCCACAGACTGACTATAAAATGACTATTTACATCAAACTCTACTTTCAGATCCCCTAGAAAATGCCACATTCCTTCAGGTGTAAGAAATAGTGAAAATGAAGCTATTATTGAAGCAACTTTTCATTCCAGTTTGTCCATAATGGTTTTTTATAGAAAATACTAATGTTAGTAGTAAAATAACAGTTACATAGACACGAATATTTTCTTGACTATCAAGATATTCTATCATATCAATAAAGAACCTGTGCTTTAAATTCTGGTTATGTTATCTCTGCTCAAAAGGAGCGAAGATGCTCTTTAAAACTTCAAGGCCTCTGTTTTACACAAAAGGATTTCCTTAGGCATCTACAGCTACTAGGACTACTGAACCTTTTTTCTAGTTTAAAGTTAAAAGATTTGAATTCGCTTGCCTATATAGTATTTTTATGACATCTCCTTTCATCAGGTTGGTAAGCAACTTTTTGAGGTTTTTCCACTTTAAATTAGAGCAGTCTTCAGCAATAACCAAATACTAAAAATTTTATTAAAGCCTGATTATCTAACCAGTCATCTGAACATATAAATAAAAATATTAGTACTTTTACTAGTAAATAAGTAAACACACTCTGGAACAAACAGGGCAGAGTATTTGTTCTGGATTGAACAATATCTATTTGTATCTAGCAGCAATCTTAAGAGTGCAATGTTATTTGAACATGGGGTCTTGGCACATGTAATTAGTTAAAATGAGTCACACTGGATCCAGGAGCCCCATAGCCAATGGCTGACGTCCTTATCAGAAAGTCACGCAGACACTCAGAGGAATGGAGGCTGTGTGGCATGAGGTAGATGAGGTAGATGCTGGGATGAGGCAGGTAACAAGGCAAGGAACACCACGGAATGTGGGCCCCACCAGAAACAAGGAAGGAAGAAGCGAAGTTCCTTCCCGGGAGCCTTCAGAAACAGTGCTGCCTCGCCAACACTTTGATTGCAGACTTCCAGTCTCTGGAACTGTGGGAGAATACATTGCTGTTTTGGGCCACTCAGTTTGCAGTAATTTGCTACGGCAGCCCTTGGAAAATAACACAGTATCTGTGACTGAAAGACGTGACTGGAGAAAAACAGCTTTGCCGTAACTCATTCATCCTGAAAATAAAACACTAATGCTCCAAAAACGTATACTAATAGTAGTGAAAAGTCCATGTAACAACACAAGCTTAACATTTCCTTCCCCCTTGTACACCACGACGTGCATACATTCAAGTTCTCTGCGCCCCCAGACTCCCTTAAGGCAAAAGCAAAACCTAACTACAAAAAAATAAAAGGCCCCTCTACAGACTGTTGTCCTAATAGGACCACTGAGAAACGGTATTCTGTTTTTCTGGAATCATTTGTGAAACCTTCCCCTTAGTCCCAGTACAAAAAAGTAATGAAAATGCAGTTGTAACCATCATAATTCACAAAAATCTGACAGGAAAAAAGCCAATATGTAAAATCATCGACACACTGAAAATCTTTAAAGCTTTTCTGGCTTATTTTACCATTCCAACCTGCCTGCATGGTTCAATAAATTCTAAAGGAAAAGCTTTGTGCAAAAGTGGCCAAAATTGGCAAAATAATTTCTTCCATATTCCTTATATCAATTCTGTGTGTGCTACAAGCTTTCAGCAAGGAGTGTTAAACACATGCTCTTTTCTTTTCCAATATTTTGGTGGCTGCGTCACTAAGGAAATACTTTATCAATGTATCACTTGTAACTGACTTTTTCAATGGAATCACAGAGTCACCTTGACATCTTTAGAGTCAGATGGAGTGCAAAACTTAAAAAAAAAAAAAAAAAAAAACCTCAGGATACAATTAAACTGTCTCACTCTAGTATAGATAGATAAAACAACTCTGGCTTGAACAGTTACATACTCTGAAGAGACTCTTACTGGTTCAAGTGGGAGCTTTTCCAGATGTCTACTATGAAGTGCATTCTATTTTCATTGATGCATTGTTCAAGTGCACCAAGAAGGAAGCAAATATTTGCCACAATAAGCAAAAGCAATGCCCTCCCCCAAGCCACTTCAATCACTTCAGGAGAGACTGTCTGCCATTAGTCATCCGTATCAGAATGCGGTAATGCCATCAGCACCTCATGCTGATGTTTCACTGTTATTTTAGTCCCATTAAAACATTTTCCTTCAAAGATCGGGTATCCTACTTGGACCAGGGCTACGTGGAAGTTAAGGTAGGCTGAAGTCACGGCAAGTTAGCAAGCTTCTTTTTTTTTTTACTCCTAGACCTAGCTCTGAATGGGTAAACCCAGAACAAGATTGGCAGGAAGGAAGGAAGGAACTGGGTACAAAACCAGGTAGGTACATTATTGTTTTTCTCTTCCCAGGGCTCCTATGAGAATTATTCAAGAGTCACTAATTTTCAGTTTTCAGGACATCAAAAATGTCCCCAAAAGGCTCTTAAGCTCAAAGATGTGGCATCTGGAAAGTGACTGGACTTTGAGGGAGCTAATCTAATCAATGGATTAATTTATGAGCTCAGGGCTGAATAGTCTGTGAGATGGGGCTTAGCTGGAGGAAACTGGCCTTTGGGCGTACATTCTGGAAAGGTGCGTCTTCTCCCTGGCTCCTTCCTTTCCAGTGTACTTCCCAGCTGCCATGAGGCGGTTGGCTCTGTTCCACAAAACCTGGATGCTCTGCTTCACCCCAAGCCCGTGACCATGAGGCCAAGCTGCCATGGACTGGACCCCCTGAAATCATGAGCTGAAATACATTTTTTTTTTTTCTCCTATAAATTGTTTTTCTGTCACTCAGGGCCATCGGTGCAATATGATAGGTTAAAAATAAATCAGCATTACCCCATTCTGTTAGAGGAAGCAGGTATCCAGGAAACAACTCTGGGCCAGGCAGGCCTGGGCTCCCATGGCTGCTCCGCCACGGCGACCTGCTCAACGGTCCTAAAATCCAGTTTCTTTGTTCAAGTGCTGTGAAGCTAAAGGGAGAGAAGTCTCTGTAGCATCTAACACTGCTGAGGTCTGCTATGCTCAATAAACACAGTTCTTTTCCCTTTCTTCCCCTTTCCCAGCTAACTTTAGGCTCGAATGTTAACTTTCAGCAGAAACGCTACAGATGTGTTGGCGTGCAATGGACAAAACACAAGGACTCCAACCCCCCCCCACCCCCCAAGTTATTTGGGGGACTTTTATTTCCTTTAAACATAAATAAATGCCTGTAGCTATTCCAGGACTGTTATGTTCTCCTTTAGTATACACAGATATTAAGCCTCCAAGTTAAAACTGTCACGTCAAAATTGTTCCCTTTGGGACAAATAAACAGACTCGATACTGTTACTAAGAATGTTATGCCTTAAGGGATGGCTGAGTAATGACCACAGTGTAGGCCCTGCCTGTGGACACACAGGGAGGAGGAAGGTCTCCACACAAAGCCCAGCCAGTCAGCTGAAGACAAGTGGCCTGGGACCTGGAACAGACTATAAGTTCTCTAGCAAGAAGCTAACTCCCTCCACCATGGAAAAGGAAGGTCTGTGAGCCTAGGGAATAAATTAGCTGTTGTAGGCAGGAAGATAGCTCAGCAGTCTGAGTACCTGCCAGGCAAGCACAAGGACCCAGGTTCGATCCCCAGTATCACACACAGTACTAGTCCCAAAACCAGGCATGGTGCCACATGCCTGTAATCCCAGCACTGGGGAGACTGAGACAGGAGGATTACTACTAGCCTGAGCTGTGTGGTGAGACCCTACAACAGACAGATAAATAAAAGAGTTTTAAAAAGCTTGCTGTTGGGCCAGCCAGACAGCTCAGCAGACTAAGGAACCTGGTTAGGCAGACATAGGGACAGGAGTTCAATCCCCAGCATGCCGTGCCGGCCCCACCTCAGGCTCCACTGAGATGGCAAATGACACTGGGCATGGTGGTGTACACCTGTAATCTCAGCACTTGGGAGGCTGAAAACAGGAGAATCACTACGAATGCAATCTGCGTAGTGAGACCCCATAGACCCTGTACTAAATACAGGAAAAAAAAAAAGCAGCTGTAGTTAGATTCAAAGTGAACAAAAACTATTTTTAGGCTTATGTTTATTATTGTGATTAGCATTTTTCCTCTACATTTCCCTCTTTGGATATTTCATATAAGCTTTTTATTCCAGCTGTTCTAAAGCAAACTAAAGGGTGGGAATTTTGTTCATTCAGGGGCCAGACTTGTAAAATGGGTTTAGCCCACCCTGGTACCAAGCAAACTTTCGTAATATCTTTTGAGAGAGAGCAAATAGACAGACATACACAGATAAACTCGAGAGTATGAAATCAAGATATAGCTTAACCCTAAAAATTTTCCAGGTAGTACTAAAATTACATGTATATTTTAACCTTTTCATTATGACGTAAAAAAAAAAAAAAAAAAACCAGAAACATATACGAAAACCAAACATGTAGTTCAAGGAATAATCACAAAGGGAAAGACTTGTATATCTACCACCACAAGAATGAAGATTGCCAGAACCTACAAATATACCTCTTAATTCTATGAGCAATTATCCACTCTCTTTAACAAAAGGCAAGCACAGTCCTGATTTTTAGTTAAGCGTGACGGCATTCTTACACATAATGGTTTTCATTTGCTTTTTAAAAGTATTATTTAAATGGACCATGCCATCTATGTTCCTCTGTTATCTACTTTCTTTTGTTCTACACTACATTTGTGAAATGTATCCATAAGGACACCAGCAAGTTTCAAAGCGTCGTCTTTGATTGATGCATTGTATTCTACTGTACGAATACATGACAATTTATCATCTAATTTTAGTGAACATTTGAGTTCCTTCCAGATTTTAGTTACCATGAATTGTGTTACTACAATGTTCCTTTTTTTAAAAAAGTACAAATTAGAATTAAAATAAAAAAAAATACATGATACAGAATTTCACTTACGAAGTAATACGAATTTCAAAGTATTTATTCTAATACATAGTGTTGTCTTCCAACCAATTATTCATATTGCCAGACATACGCATGTAAAATTGGAGGAAAAAAGCCATGTGTAAGAAATTAAGAAGAGAAAAAGTACAAACAATTGAAAAAAAAAAAAAAAGACAGAACAAATTAAGTATTATCTGCTCCTTTCCATAGACTAGCAAAAATGCACAGTACGGTTGTCTGAACCATCCTGCTTACATCTTAAATCTGTTTTGTCTGTATTTCTGTTGAGTATATTCTAAAGAATTACATTAGTAGACATATAGGTTATATCAGTGCTCCAAAGTGGTTGGACCGATCTATATTTCCCACTGGCTGTATATGAAAACTCTAGCTGCTGTACGCATGGCCTTGCCATACTAGGTGAGTATAATGCTATCCTACCTTCCCCCAACCTCTGACCTACCTTCTCTGAGCCTTGTACTTAGAAACTCAGCAGTGGATACCTCCATGACCCAATCATCTCCAAAAACATGCACCTGTGAGCACATGAGGTTTTTGTGGGGACATCCAGAAATAAAGCATAACAGCCTTGCTCTTGTGTTTGCTTTGATCATCTTTACAATATGTGCAAACACAAATTTCATTTATGCCTCGTGGAGGTAACAAGACTTACTGAGTTGGTGCATGGAAGTTATCTTTCAATGCTATGAAACTCTCAGCCACTATTTGTTCAGTGCTACTGTGCTTCATGCTAACTCTAATCTGCTAACATAACAAGATTCCAACTATAAGTATTTTAAAATCTCTATCATATCCTTTATCTTCCTTAAAGATTCTTAAATGTTCTCTATTTCCACCTCCACCCCTCCTGTATTTTATTTTAGGTATTTTCTTTCACTTATTTTTCAGGGTGGTCATTCTCTCTTTGGTTGTATCTACCTATTGTTAAAGACACACAGCGAGTTGTTCCTTTTTTAAACTGCAACTTGCAGTTCCAGAACTCCCATTCTGGTCTCTTATACTCCCCAGGTCTCTTAAATTCATCTTTCCTTGAAATAGTAAACAATGCCAATATATGAGGCCTCTGATACATTTTCTTATTTCTATTTTTTCTAATGAGCTTTTGCTAATGTTTTCTTTCCTCCTGAAGTGTCTGTGATTGTCAGATATTGTTTTTGCAAACTGTTAACAGAAATAACTTGAGAATTAGAGCACTATATTTTTCTAATACAGATCTGTTCCTACAGATACCAGCAAGACTAATGCACTGCAATTACCTTCATCAACCTTCACATAATGAGAAGATTAGAAGCTGGATCTCCATTGACTTTGATTCCAGAGCTCTTTACTATCTTAAACATTGCCAATGCCTCTCAGCAGACTTTTCTGTACTTCGACTTGCTTTTCTAGTCTCTCTCTTAGCAGGAAGCTTAATCCAAATGACCTGATCCACCACTGGAGAAATCCAGTTCCTGTCATTTATTTCTTTATAACAGGTTGTTCCTTTATTCTACCTCTCTAAACCCTTTCCATATATAAATCTATGAAATTAGTCTATTATGTGTTATTTTTATTCAATAAGACATGTTATCCGCTATTTTTAAGGCCTTTAACTAGTTTTAACATTTTATTTTTAAAACAATGAATAAGACATTCAAAAAAGTAAAAGGTCACTCTTGAAACTATCACTTTCTTTTCAATGATATAACCATGCTTACTGTATTGTGCATAAGACAATTTACATGTGGAATGGTGAGCTACCCTTTTAAAAATAAACATACTGATACTTTATCTTAAAATCAAATTAATAGCTCTGACACTCCTACAACTAATAAGTAATG
>PVKN010013957.1:0-19561 GCA_004027915.1 Capromys pilorides | reverse complement strand
TCTGTCTGTGTCTCTGTCTCTGTCTCTGTCTCTCTCTCTCTCTCTCTCTCTCTCTCTCTCTCTCACACACACACACACACACACACACACACACACTAGGGATCAAGTCCAGGGCCTCACATTTGCTAAATAACCACTGTACCACCCCTCTCCCCTGCCCTGCCTCCAAGGTAAATTTTGAAGAGGATTAGGTTACATAAAGTATGTAATTCAAAAAGTTTCTTAAAGAAGTGATGTTAAGCTCAATTACCTATGTTATAGAGTAGTAGTATCATAAAGCTTCGCTGCTGGAGGGTTGAGAATGTAAGTTAACAGACCAAAAATTGGAGAAAAAAAAAGGGCTACGAGGATAGCCAACATTTTGGCCCTAGCCTTTCAATGTCAGTGAGGACTCAAGACGTAAGAGAACCTGTGCTGTAACATCCTATAACTCAGTGGTTTCCCAAATTTTCTGTTCAAGGACATTAAGGGACCTCAGAGGAAAGGGATAAATGAAGTATAATGTGCCTAAGGAGAGTCACCTAGAGAGAGGACATTCTCTCAGGCTTTCACAGAGAGCAAACTGGTCAAGCAATGGCCGTGACTCATCCCGATGGCTGCCACTGGCAACAGTTCTACAAAACATTTGACCCTGGAAGATACAAAAGATGAATGTTCTGTTATACAGGTCTGGCCTTAACTTACCCTTGATCACCCAGCAGAAAAGCTAATTACGAGGCATAGAATGCAGAGCTAGATTAGTGTGATGAGCTGTAAGAGGCTTATACCAACAGCCTCCAACATTGCCAGTTTCACGTTCATGGAACTTTGGACTATGTATGCAACTACTCCCTCTTTGCACAAAGAGAAGAATTTTTTTGTTGTTTTTTTCTTTTTTTCCTCCCCTACTAATATGGATTAGAAAATTTATCATGTCTACACCCTGTGCTCTGTATAACTACTATGAGGACAACAATATTCAATGTATCAATTATTATGAATGCACTACTAATGTGTTTTATAACTTATCATATTGTTATTTCTTATTAAAAAATTTTAAAAAATTAAAAAAAAAGTTTCTTAAAGGCTGGCCAAATAGCTCAGCAGATTAAAGTGCCTCCGGGCCCCACTGAGATGGCAGTTGAGACTGGGTGTATTGGCACATACTTGGAATCCCAGCTCTTGGGAGGCTGTAGACAGATGGATCACTATGAGTCCAATCTAGTAGTAAGACCCTGAACACCCTGTAGACCCTTCCCTAAAATTTAAAAAAGAAAGTTTCTTAATGAATCTCTGTAAAACATGCCCCCCTCAAAGCAACAGTAACTGAAACTGCAGGCATACTCTAGTCTTCAGTGGAAATGTAAGAAGCCAAAAACTACTCAATGTATCTCTGAGGTGTCTCTATATATTTCATAGAAACACATTCATAAAAGCATAAAGGTATAAATTTCATAGTTAGGAGGGTACAGTCTAAGGCTGAGTGATCCTTAATGGATTGACAGTCATTGTCCCTTCAGTGTTATGGGAGTAGATTATTATATAGGTTTATAAAATCGTAGCGTGAGGGACCACTTTGTTCAAAGAGAGAAACTCAGGAGGGAGAAGCATTATGAAATTTTCTTCCCAAAGAAATTGAGATACACCGACTTATTCTACCGAGAGGTTAATCTTTTTTTGAACACCCTCAAGTAGGTGCTTTGGGGAGTTTTATTTGCTAAAAAGAATTCTCTTAGCACTCATCTATTTCCAAACCCATTCTGCTGCTGTCACTACTGCTGTGGCAGTCCAGAGCTGAACACGAGTACAGAAAACATCTAGGTGCTAATAACTTCTTATGTGCTTCCTGAACCAGATACATTCACAGCTAAGCTTTACCTTTGCACAGTAGCATTTCTTAGAACAATCTTGTTATTTTTACTAATCAACTTGAAATATTAGGTCTATCCTCGATCTGGTGTAGTGTGTAGAGTGTCATGTTGTGTGTCTGATAGTATGTAGCTGATGAAGACAAGAAAAACGGACTGAGAGTGCAATGGCAGATGTGCCCTCTTGTTTTAGTCCCTCTTCACCACCTCACATGTCTGAGAGAACAATACCTGGGATACAGTTGGAGCTTAGACTAACACATGCTATTTTGACCTAATTATTTGGTGTATCCTTTGCCAGTTGGATGGGAACAGTGGGAGGCTAAATTCCATAAATGTTTGTATGATAAGCCCCACTTCTCATATATTGTCCTTCCTCGGACATCAGAGGGTCTCTAACCTCCTAGGGCCCATAGACCAGATGGCATTAAGGCCAGACAACCAATATTCCTGGTATAAACACACCCTGCATTTGCTCTGGTTGGTGTAGAACCTGGTTGAGTTGAGCTGGGGAGGCCCCCCAGTAGTGTGGGGGCATAACCAGAAGGACTATTTTCTACTGGGCAGTTAAAATAAAACATTTTTAGTTTGGTTTCTATTTCCAGAAGAAGCAACTTTTTCTATTTTTTAAGTGGTCGCAGAAGGCAGTTCGACTCTTGGAAGTCAATAGATGGGAAAAGTTCCCTTTACTCTCTGAATGAAAGTCTCCTTTGTGTCATCAAATCTGGTTTTTAGGACATACCTTCTATTTCAGATAACTGTTTTATAAAACAAAGTTCATCATTAGGAGGTCATAATCTAAGGCTCAAGTTTACCTAATGGACTGACATTGGTCCTGATTTAGTTTAGGCCTTTAATTCTTTTGTGATTTAGGAAGTGTGACTCTTAGCCAGTAATTCTGAGCTATGGAATCTGCAAAAGCAAGCTAAATTATATTTTCCTAATCTGCTTCACAGTCTCAGTGTGTTTTCCAATTTGAACTCACTCGTACCACAGATACTTTCACTAACACATGCAGTACGGTAGTGCTGATAGCTCCGCACCGTGAAGGGAAAAGGTGAGCAACTGTTGCTTCCACAGAGTCCAATGGGAAGAACAGATATAGACAGAAAAATAAATAGCAGTATTGTAGGAGCTTGATGTGAGTCTCACACAGAGTGGTGGGACCATAGGTGGACAAAAAAAAAAACCAGTTTTTACAAGGCTAGCAATGGCTTCCCTGAAGAGGAAAAGTATTGCAGTGTATTTTTTAATGGTTAGTACACATTTGCAGTACATAATATTTACATTTATTGTGGGGAGCTTGTATATGCATGTAACATATCTTAATTATTTCCTGTCCCATTCCCTTCCCCTCATGTTCCCCTTCCCAGTTGTGAAAGCTGTTTCTTTTATTCGTCAGCTCTCTTTTTTAAATGTATTTTTCTTTCCTTCTCTCCTTGCCTCTATCTCACATTCTCCTTCCCATTTGAAAAAGATCTCCCTACTACCTGTTATCTTGCTCTTTATTTATATTTTTAGATCCCTCCCAAAATAAAAGTCCCAATCAAAACTGGGCAGCCAAGGTGGGGAGCACTTCTCCAAAGAAGTACATACATGAAAAAATGTTCAACATCACTTACTATTAGAGAAATTCAAATTAAAACGCTAATGAGATACCATCTTCAGAAAGAATGACTAGTATCAAGAAATCAAATAATAACAATGCCAACAAGACTGCAGAAGAAAAGGGAACCCTTCTGTACTGTCAGAACATGCACTAATACAACCACTTTGGAAACCAATGTGAAGTTCCTCAAAGAGCTAAGATGAGATATTCCATTTGACCCTAGTATTCCTCTTTTATGTATCTTTCCAGAAGAGTTGAAGTCCTCACATTGCAGTGTTCCTTGCAATTTATTCTTGCAGGAAAGGTTTGCCTGACAAAGAATGAAAGAAGCATTCTCTGCAGGTAGAACTGTGTGAGCCATAGGTAGCACATAAAGGGTTTAGAAAGCTTGGTAAGTATGTAGGTCACCCCCGTGGCCACTGTCCAGGGAAAGGTGAGAGGGTAAGCACAGAAAAGTCTAGAGAGATGGGTAGAGGCAAGGTCCAGTTTGGGCTGCTATGAAATAGATGCAGCTCCTTGTAAAACACAAAGCACTGACGTACTCATGCTTATGTTTATGCTGTGTGCCACCATTCGTGCTTGAGTGACGTTTTGAGAGAAGGCAAGGGCTTCCTCCAAGATGCAGGAAAAAGAATGTGGGCTTGGAGCAGGCCAGACTTGAGTGTGTTTTGAGCCCCTCTCCCATATATGTTATTTGACCTATCTACACCTCAGGTCTATTATCTCTAAGAGGTACAAGTAGCACTGACTTCTCAAGTAGGAACAAAAGGAGCAAGAGCCTGTAGAAACAAAAGGACTTGGTAGTGTAACAGAGTGTCTGATGTGACTTATAGTAGCATTTTCCTGGGCAGGCTCAGTAAAGACAGCCAGGGTCCCATAGGTCAGTCAGGTTCAGGCGATCTCATCTTGGTTTCTGAGAACAGTCCTGTGGGATTTGCAGCTCCCACCCCATCTCTCAGCCAAATTTGCAGTGTCAAGAGGACAGGCCTGGCAGCTTCATTCTGTCCTCAGATTTCTTACCCCAGAGGGATCAAGGAAGGGGAGCCCAAGCCTTGGATTATAAAGACATTCTTGTATCTCCCCATGTAAGATGATAATGCCAAAGGATCCTGGCACCAAGTGCAGGAATACAGCCTCTGTCTGAGGATCCTTGACCCCAAGGGTTCACCAGGTGCCTGCTGATATCAGCCCCTAGGGACTGTCTTAAAATTTCTCATTTCTTTCTCTCAATTACTGTTGCTTAACAGATGGGTGTGGTGTGTATTTTTGTTGACTTTTTTTTTTTAAGATTTTTTTACACCCTTCTTTAAGGCAGTTCAGGTGTACAATAAAACTAAGTGAAAGGTGCAGAGCCGTCCCTTACCTGCCCTCGTGTGAGAACAGCCTCCTCCACAATCAGTGTCCTGTATCAGTGAACTTATTTGCCTTAGTCATCCTGTGCTGACACATCCTTTACTCCAAGTGGACACTTTACATTGGGGTTCACTCTTGTACAGACACGAGAGTTGTTGGTTTTTCACAGCAGCAGTTGTCCCCTGGGAAAGCACATCCATGTGGCTTGGAGCAAAGCAGATGATGGCAACGTACCTCCAAGTAAAGTGCTTTGGAGAAGAGTGTTTCAGATTGGGTAGGTGTACAGAAGAAAGAAATAGAAGTGTGGAGGAAAGAAGGAGAAAGAAGAAGGGAGAGTGCTCTCCACTCACCCAGGGAGGCACACCCCTGTCTGTAAGGCTGTCCAAAGATGAAGATTAGCACTGCTTCCTGCCTAAGATGTCCATGCTCTCCTTCCACTCCCTAAATCTGCTTCTATCTCTAGGAACCAGTCTCTGGGCCTTCTCCTCTTCCTAGAGATAATGCTGCCTTTGAATCTCTCTCTCTTTCTCTCTCTGTCCTTCTGATTCCTCCTACACGTACCCCCCCCCCAGGGCTACATCATGAGTCCACATCTAAACTGTGATAGGGAAAGTTTATTTTTATTTTAAAATGGGAATGTGGGGAAACGACTTTTTCTTAGAGCCTCAGACTATATTTTCATTGCTCTTGCAAACTTCTTGCAAGGACTTCTAAGTTGACCTCCTACTTTGACAAATGAAGACTTCTGGAAAGTTGCCTATCCCAGGAGCCCAGAGCAATACTGAGATATCCTTCCCAAGAAGGACTCAAAACAGCTGAAGGGCTCCAGTTACCCAAGAGGTGAGTGACATGGACACTTCTTTTGCCAGTTGGAGGAGGGGAAGGAAAGGAAAGGACAGAGAAGAAATAGCCGTGACTTGAGGTTGTGGGGCATGAAGAGCCACAGTATCCAGCAGCTTGGCAGAACGCACTGGAACACCCTGTCTCTGACCATCACCCCTGCTGTACTCTGGAGGATGAAGGTGGCTCCCCACTTGAACTTCACTGCAGTCCTGGTGATCTATTAATCCAAAATATTGACTCCCCCAGGATCATTAAGATCTTGTGTTATAAATGAGAATAGCAACCTGTACATTAGCCAGGGGAGTCTGCCCTACCTAAATCTTTAATTCAGAATTTATTTAAATAAAAAGTTTGTTCAAACCATAAATTAAAAATGCATGCCATTCATACATTTTTGACTATCTTGCTTTTGCTCATTTAATTTTGTGTATTTTTAAAAAATAGTTACATGTTGCTTTGAAAATAATAAAAGTATTTCTTTTAATCACAAAAGCTGAATCCATTTGAAAAAAATTTGTAAAAATAAATAGTTAAATTTTTATATACAAAAAAATTTATAGGGAAAGACAAATTGACATATATCAAAATTAACTATGAGGTAGGGAAAATTGAATCAAGAGATAGGAAATTTTTAACTTTTTAAACTGTCTCTTGATTTCCATCCCTATTAAAATAGTGTATATTACTTTTGTAGTAATTTTTTTAGTAAATTCAATAAGGAAACTGTTAAAATAATTCACTTGCTATATACTTTTTAAGAGTAGGGGCTGTCGAGATGGCTCAGCAGTCTAAAGAGCCTGCTTAAGCAAGTTTAGGCAATCACAGGGACCACGGTTCAATCCCCAGCACCACATGCTGTGCCAGCGCCACCCCCCAGGGCAGGCTGAGCTGGCCATATATATATATATGTAAGATTGTTTCCTAAGTGAGATATTTTTAACTATTTTTACTGTATAAAACAAATTTTAAAGCTGAGCTTATTTCTTTAACTAGAGTTATTTTTTTCCAGTGTGTATCACCTTATCTAAAAAAGGAGTTTTACATTTGTTCTCAGTGTAGACAATGCAACCTTTCTGTTACAAATAAACATTTCTACTCAATGATTTCATATATATTCATTTGATTTAGAGTTTCAATAACTTAAAACTTTAAGTTAGGAAGTCTTAAACGAACAGAAGAGTTCAAAAATAATTTAATAAATATATATGACCAACCATCTAGACTTAATAAACTTTTTTTATACTTGCTTCAGATCTTTAAAAAATGACTAAATAATAAAATACACCATTATTCTGGTCTTTATCCTAGCTGCAACTGCAACCTGAAGTTGTGTGTATCTTCCTGCTTAATGCTTTAGATTCTTATTAGGTATGTAATGTCCATAAACACTATGCACTATTGTTTTGTGTTTTAAAACCATGCAGAAATATGATACTACACATATAAATATTTGTTGCTATTTTTCATCAACTCTCTCTTTTTTTATTTATTTATTTATTTTTGTGGGACCAGGGTTTGGACTCGTGACTTTGCACTTGCCAGGCAGGCACTTGTGCTGCGGAGCTATCTCCCTAGCCCCTAACTCTTTCTTTTTAGTTATACATGGCCCTGGTTTGTTTATTATTGTTTCTATAAAGCATTCCACTAGATGATTTTACCACAGTTTATCTGTTCTCTTATTGACTAATATTTAAGATATTTCTAACTTTTTTCTGTTATGAAAATCACCACATTGAACATCTTGGTCTGTGTCTTCTTATGCACCTGAGATAGAGTCCAGCTTAAGATTTTCCTATGGGTATAATTACTGAATCTATGGGGGAGAAAAGCTTTCACAACACAGAGAAATAGAGAAATGGTCAAAGTGCTGGGTTTTCTTCAGGAAAGCTTATTCTCATAAGGATTCCAGCTCATCTCCTTTCACTTGAGGACAGATTCTTCAGTTCCTTTTATCTCTTTCCCTTAAAATTTGGAAATTAGGGAAGCTTTTCATCAAAACTCTGATTATGAAGACTATGTTGGTGAAAACTCAAAAAACTAACTCATTCTGAAGCTAAACTGGAGAGACTGATGGATAAGTTATTTTTTTCTCACTCTTCACACCGTGGCATGTCAGTTTTGAACATAAGTAAACAAGATAGAAAGATTAATGAGCCTATTTTTAAAAGGAAATAAATCTTAGTGAGTAGAATGATAAATTAAAAATATTGAATCTTTATAAACCCAAAGGCTAAGTGATGCCATCTAATCTAAGCTGTATTCCTGTGATGTTACTTTATTCTGTAAATGGTGTTTTTCTCTTCCTCCTAGATCAATTCCAGTGTGTTTGCATCAGCAGACTCCAGGTAATGGACAGGCAGCTTTGTTTTAATAGTCCGTTGGTACAGAGTGGCCTGTGGTCTTTCTAGAAGAGATAAGTCTTCCCATCATTGCTTCCTCCTTCCTCACTCCAACCCTTTTTTAGCCAGTCCTCCACATTTAAGTGCCACTAAGGGCTTGTCAGACTTGAGGATCAGCTACTGTCCAGCACCTGTGGCCACCAGCAGTATCTGCAGCAGGTCGTGTGAGCAAGTCCTGTGTGCCTGAATTCAGTCTTTTTCGATCTTCCCACTGTTCCCAATTAGTTGTGTGTGTTCCAGTGTGTAATATTTGTTTGAAGTGTGACATGTAAGCAGACTAAGATAACCTACTGCTGAATGTGTTGTCTTTTGGATTATTAATTTAAAGATATATTTCTGAGACTTTATTCCCAAGGACATAGCTTATATAGTATTAAGTTTGAAATATATTCTTTTAAACAACAAATGTTTATAGAGGTACATGTGGCTATGGCAAATATTATGGAGTTTATATGCAAAGGAATGGATCGAGGACCCACTTCCTAAAACAGAGCATGGTCTGGTTCAGAACACTATAAACCACTAAATTTATGTGAGCATTAGGCATATGGCAGTGTTACTTGGGCATATCCTTTTAGTTCCTTGAGTCTCAATTTATCTATCTAGAAAATATAATGATTGTGAGTGTTGCCTTTACTTTTCAATCACTTGAGGAAATCTTAAAATCTTGCTCCTGGAACCATCTCCAAACCAGTTCAATGAACAAATCTGTGAAGTTGCACCAGGAGTTTGTATTTCTAAAAGATCCTTCCATGATTATAATGTGTAGGCATGGCTGACAGCCACTAAAAAAGTTGACTTCTGAGATTTCTCCCAGATAAGATTAATTAATATTCTGATTTCCTGATGTCTTAATTACTCTGTTCTCATTGATGGGACAAATACCCGACACTCAAAATGAGAGAAGGAGAGGTTTATGTAGCTCACAGTTGCTGGAGGTTTCAGTCCATATTCAGCTGGCTCCAAGGCAGAGAGGAACATGGCAGAAAACAACCTTTCATGGTGGCAGCAAAGAGCAAGACTGAAGGGAGAGGTAGCAGCAGGTCAAACAGCTAACTTCTCTTCCTTTCTTACATTGAAATGCAAATCACCTGCCCCAGGGGAGGTGCAGCACCCAGTCCCACATTAATCAATTACAAATTCCAGAAGCTGCCCCATGACTACATGAGGCTTTGGGGGGACACCCAGACAGAGACCATAACACCTGAATAGGGTATAAACACAAAGTAATAGTGATTCAGCTAAGTGGAGGAGGCTTTTTGGTTCTTTCAGGTGCAGACATAAGAAATGTAATGTATACCTGCTGAAAGCTCCTGAAAACACAGACTGTGTCCTTTATTGGCATTTGCCAGTTCCTGTCATGCTGCTTGCTGTAGAGTAGGCACTCAGGACATGTTGAATGAACTTGTTTTAACAGAGCTTTTAAGATTAACTGAGTGTTCACTTTAGACCATACTCATATAAGTGGAATAAATTAGACACATATGTGCAAACATTGTATTTGGTATGAGAAACTGAAAGAGTAAATGAGGTCTGAAATGTACAATAGATACTGTAAATTTTTTTTTCAGAAGCAGGGATCGAACTCAGGACCTTACATTTGCCAAGGGGCAGGCCCTTGTGCCCCTGAGCTATCTCCCTGGCCCCTGATACTGTGAATTTTTGTTTTACCCTTTTTCCACTAAAAAAAATAATAACCAAGTGATCAGAAATTGGCTCATGCCAATCAAAGTCATACAAGGTTGATTTTCTGTTATCACACAGGAAAATCTTTCTGGTTCCCTTCCTGGCCAATGAGATCAGAAGGTCATTTGGCATGTTAGCCAGCTTTCTGTTACTATAACAAATAAGAAAATAGGCAATTTATAGAGAATAATGGTTGTTTTGGCTCACAGATTTGAAAGTTTCTCTCCATGATTGTGTGGATCCTTTAGTCTTAGACCTATAGCAACAGGGATGGGAGAAGAGTGCATCATGGCAGGAATGGCACAGCAATTCCTTTCATGATTGGAATGTGAACAAGAGAGCAGGAGGAGGCTGGGATTCTACTGTCCCTTCTGATGTCACACTCCCAGTGACTAAAAGATCTCCCTGAAAATCTCACCTCTTGAAGACCCACCGCCTTTCAACACTGGCTTGGGATTATGTCTTTATTACATGGGACTGAGCAGCCATTCTGGTTCAAAACTATGGTCCTTGGTGATCACAAAACAAAAGATGGATGGTCTTATATGCTGTTTGCATCAAGTCCCAAGGATCCAGTGGCTTGGTCTCCTGCTTTTTAAATCTCTTCTGTGCCCCACCCCACCTCCAGTACTGGTGGTTGAACCCAGAGCCTTTGCACTGAGCTACATTTCTAGCTCTTTTTAGTTCTTTTTATTTTGAGGCAGAATCTGGATAAGTCCTAAGTTGCCCAGAATGGGTGCAAACTTTCATTCTCCCAGAGGATTGGTATTGCAGACATGGGCTGCCATGCTAGCAAGGCCTTTTTTTTTTTTTTTATGTAAAAGATCAAGGTCATTCACCCTGAACCAATGCCTGGTGGGCCTCCTGGCAGCATATTCATTTTCATTTTCTGCGTTTTCCTTTCCAAACACTCATGAGCCCATCCGGCCGCGTATGTTTCTGGTTACCACAACATACTGTTTCCTAAGGGTCAGATTGTTTTGCTGCTTGCTAACAACATACAGGAGAGAGATACATTAATCTTTTCAGTCAGGTTACTCCAAATCACTCTGCAAGACGGGTTACTTCTGGAGAGCTGCCCTGTAGACAGCTAATCCTGTCCTTGTGGCAGGCTTTCCTTATGGAGATGGCATCTGCTGACCTCACGTTTTTGAGTGTCATCTTATTTTGAGGGCCTTAGAGCCCTGCTCACCATCTACAATTACCATGACTAAAAATGCCTTGAAGGGTAGAGAATCTTCAAGGGGACTTGGGACCTGGACTGTATTACTCCTATTTTGATGCTATGTTTCCAGGCAATGATCTTGTTCCTATGTGGAGTTGCATATTACCTGTTGGATTGATACTGCAATTTAGAGTTTGTTGGACACCAACCCTTTATGCCCAGCCTTTCACTTAGGTCTTCTCTTCCTCCAAATGTGCCCAAGTAGAGATTGCCCCAATAGCACCACCACCACTTAGCCACCATGCACTGAAACAGCTGCCCTCCCTGTGTATCAGGCCAAGGTTTTCCCCATGGAAATGTGGACTCCCATCCCTGGGTGCTGCAATCATCCTTCCACATGACCTCTCTGTCTTCCACATTCCTCACTTCCACAAAAACCTAGCATCCAAGACTTCAGAAAGGCAATTCCTGCATGATCTCACTCATGTGTGAAATCTTAAGGAGTCTGTCTCATAAAAGCACAGAGTACCATGGTAGTTACCAGGCTGGGAAAATAGAGACGAGGAAGAAGAGGGGAAAGGGTAACCAGTGGGGGCTAAGTTACAGTTAGATTGGAGCAAGAAGTTCAGATGTGCTATTGCACAGTAGGGTGATGATAGATAATTATAGTGTGCTGTGTGTATCAAGAAGTTAGAAGAAAAGACTTTTGAGTGCTTTCACTGTTGAGGTGGGAGGATATGTTAAAAGAGATAGACATACTGCTCTGATTTTAGCATTATACACATGTATCAAAACGTCATCAGTACCCTAGAAATATGTATATCTTTTGTCTTTATATATCAAAATTTTTTACAAAGTAAAGCCCTAAGATGAGAGAAACCTGATAGGTACTTGTGCTGACATGTATTATTTAGACTTCATCTAGAAAAGAGAGAGTGAGACATGTGGCTGCAGGTCCAAATGGGGCTGTGCGTGTTTCTACATTGTTTACGCCATTGACACCACAAACTGTGTAAGTGACACTCAGAATCACTCATTACCGGTAGAATGCCAGCCTTTGACTTATGAACTTGTCAGACTCCATGTCCTAGTGTGTTTAAATAGAAGCTAGTACTTCTACCCTATGGAATATTAGAGCGTGCTTGCTTTGGCAGCATGTATGCTAAAAATCATGACAGTTTCACTAAGGATGTGCTCTTACAATAAAGTAGCTTTTTCTTAAAATTAATTTGCATTCTTCTACATTTTTGGTCTAACTGAACCATGAAATTATCTCTCTCTCTCCCTCTCTCTCTCCCTCTCTCTCTCTCTCTCTCTCTCTCTCTCTCTCTCTCTCTCTCTGTATAGATAAGTGGGTAGGTACCTGAACATAAATAGAATATTTATGGAAAACATATAGGAACCTGGAAGCAGTGATTACTTTAGGGAGCAGGGCTAATGAATCAGAGTACAAAACTGGTTTTATTTTTATTTTATTTTATTTATTTTATATTATTTTTATTTTATACTGCTTCTTCATCCATGAAATAAGAGCTCATACCTGAATGGTCATACATCCGCTTAGCCCCTTCTCTAAGAATGCATGATTCTACTGAATTGGGGTTATGTTCTATGCTTTCTGTAGTCTTTTTAATAAGTTGAATTCTGTCGGTAATATAGAAATACCTTATTTTCCCACATGTCTGAGAATGAAAGTTTTCACACTTGCAGTTATTCAGGCAAATGAATCTAATCCCTTTATATTGTTGAAGTTTGGAATTTCTAATGGAGTATTCATTAGGTTTCAGTGCATTTTTCCTAGATTCATTTTTAGGGCTTTACCGAGCTGTTCCACATACCATAACAGTCATCTATTAAAAGCTCAGTGCTCCTTATATTTACAGAGATGTGCAGCCATCTTTACTCTCTAGTTTCAGAACATTTCGGAACTCCCAAGCAAACGCCATCCTCATCAAACAGTCACCCCTCATTCTCTTTTCCCTCCTCTTCTGGCCCCTGCACAGAGGGGGCCACATGTACTTCTGTGGATTTGCCTAATCATTATAATTTTGTATAAACAGAATCATGTAACATGTGAACTTTTGTTTCTGTTCTCTTGAACAGAACACAAGCAATAGGATTTCTCTAGATAAATTAGGCTTATGTATGATATGCTTTTCTCATGATGACATGTAGAAATATTTATACAAGGTTTGCCTGTAACTTTCATAGCCCAAGAGGTATAAGTGACTTTGTCAGGGTTCTCTTACTGGGGCCATCTGGTGACTTTTTGCCATGCTTATCTCTTGTATTTTTTTGATTTATATATTTGGTACAGGGTCTTGCAGCTCTGACTCATAGTGATCCTCCTATATGAGCCTCCCCAGCAATGGGATTACAGGTATGTGCCACCATGGTTTCAATGGCTGGCTTGGTGGGCCTGGAGTGGGGCTGGCACGGCATGCGGTACTGAGGATTGAACGTGGGTCCTTGCACTTGTGCAAGGCACAAGGCGTAGGTGCTTAGACTGCTGAGCTATCTCCCCGGCTCCATTTAACTCTTGTTTTAAGAGTTGTGTTTTGTATCCCTGCATCTTTCATATTTGGCCCATTAGTACATAAACAAGGTCAGATCTGAGGTCTCGTGCCTTCTCAATGCCCAGGCTTACAATGTTACTCTGCTGGGAAGCTCTTCATTGTGTTTCTGTCTTGCTCCTAGAGTAATTAAACAGGCCCAAATGGTCCCTTCTTCTACTGGTATCCTAAGCATCTTGTACTATACAGTCAGCTAAATTCCATCTTAGCAATAAATCCCCCACAAGGATTTTGTGATCTCTCTGGTTTAAGTAGTGTTAAAGCCTTTGATTCCTTGTATCCTTCCTCTCCTGTTTCTTAAAATAGTCTTTAGCCCTCATGTCAAGGACCCTATCAGCTTCCCCTTCTCTAAAATTGCATTATCATATAAGAACACTTTTCCTTATTCTCCTTGGTGAGTACACATAATCAAAACATTGTCAACTGCTCACCTCAAGGCCAGGTGGTGCAGGCCCTAAGTCAAGGGCACCTGTTTCTGCCAAGACCATGAACTTCTCAGTGTTTAACAGAGGGAGAGCATTTGCCATCTAAGTGGTCCTGGAAAGTAGTCTCTGTAAGTGCTTTCTTTACCTCTCTATAGGAGTGGGATGAGAAATTGGAGTGTGATTGACTGTACGGTCCCAGTTCTGGATTCTGGTCATGTCCTGTGGGCATTGTTTGAAGTCGTGAGTCAGCTTGGTAGGATGCATGTTAGCACCATTCTGAAATTGGCTGAGGGATCATGGGAGGGTCCACCCTGGACTATGTTCCAGAAATTTGCAATTGGGGGCTTTATTTTATTATCTGTATTGTCAAGAAAATCCAGGAAGTATATGCACCCTTTCTAGGAGTAACTGGGTTCACTGTGGATCTTGAGGAACCAAGGAAGTTCCATCTAGGACAGAGAAAGCACCCCTTGGTGGGACCTGACCTGGGCTAGGGAAGGGATGGCAGGTAGGGCAGTGCCTGACATGTGACCTGTGGGTGCAGGCATGAACAGAGGGGCACAGTCACACAGAGGATGTGTTGTGGGATGCCAGAGCAGAATCAGAGCTCAGCCATGTTTAAGTGACCCTGAGTTGCCCATTTCAGACGGGAGCAGACTAGCACACCGAAAACTCCAGGCACGAGACATTTGGTGAGAAGGGAAGCACCCTCAGCAGAGGCCTTCCTAGGATGCAGAAGTTGTTCCCCCTTACCAGTGACCCAACACTGCCATCTGATGGCAGTGGCAATCTCCATCAAGTGTAGTTTGATTTAAAAGGGGCTGGGAGCCTCTGGCGTACCATTTCTACGAGGTTGCTCTCAACAGCTGGGTTTTGGGACTATATTTACTAATCCCTGTGAGCCCAATTCTTATGTGATCTCAGTATTATGAACGGGAAAATTCGAAGAGTATTTCATGCCTCTGTCTGGCTCTAGTAATTATCTGAAGTAATCCAGTCAGCCTTTGGGAACTGCCATTACTATAGACAGTATCTTCCTAAGTAATTTACTGTATCATGCCATTAATCCTCTAGGGCAGCTACTGTAGTTATTCATCTGTTACAGATGAGAAAACTGAGGCTCAGAAGGGAAGTCTCACAGCAAGTATGACATTCAGCTCTAAGTTCTCAGTGCCTCCCTACCCCACTCTTGATCCCAGGACAATGAGAATGAGAGGAGGAAGGACAGATGGACAAGGAATTTCTGTTTTATGGTTTTCAACTATAGTCTTCTAATGAACATATGTTACTTCTATATATTTTTTAAATGTTAGCTAAATCCTGGGGGTGTTGCCAGTCTAGTGCCTGGAGAAGGAGGGAGTAGGAGGAACAACTGGGAAGGAGGATGCAGACCCAGCAGTGGGAGCTCCTCTTCCATCTGAACGGGACATGGGTTCATGTGATGTAATGATCATCTGATGACCCTGGAAAGGCCAGGAGAATTTTATTCGGTGTGGCTCCAGGGAGAGCGGCACCACTTTGGGAATGGAGGTATCAAGGTAGCAGCAGCAGCAGTGGGCATATGGGCTTGTGGAGGTGGAACATCTTGGAGGCAGGACAACCAGACATAGGAGAAGTTTGGGTTTTTGAGCCTCAAGGCCTCTTGGACTGCTGTGCCCCAGCTCATGATTCTATCTGTGGGAGACACCATCTTCCTTCCTGGTTGCCTCCTCCATGGCAGTGCAGACAGGATTCAGCTAACATTTAAAATACGAATAGAGAGAAGTAATATATGCTCATTGTAAAACTATATTTGTAAAACAAAGTAGAAGTACCCTCCTGTCCATTCTCCTCCCACTTATAGGTGGCAGCCTGGACTTGATAGAGCCCCAGCCTGGATTTGGTGCCCACGTTCTCACTCACTGATTGGGGATTGTTCTCAGCTGGAGGTTCAGGGTGTTATATATTGCTGATGCTTGGGTGCTGTGCCCAAGGGATTCTGATGTAATTGGTCTTGTGTGACTTCAGAGTTATGTTTGCTTTTTGTTTATGGTACCATGGATCGAACCCGGAATCTTGCACTTGCCAGGCAAGTGCTTACGCTGCACTTGTTTGTTTTGAGATGGGGGTCTCACTATGCTGTTTGGGCTCAAGTAATCCTCCTGCTACCCACTCCCAAATAGCTGCCACTGTGTGCATGCACCACACCTAGTGGTGGGCATCCAGATATTGAAAAGCTCTCCCAGGTGGTTCTCAGCTCAGGTTGGGGAGACTACTGTGGTTGTGTGCTGCCTGTAATTCTTATTGGTTCAGTGTGCATCTGTACTCTCACTGTATTCTGCAGAGGGAATCTGGGCCCATGGAGAGTAACTGGGACCACTGAGAGAGGTGTTGCCTGGAACTGCAGACTACCAGCTCCTTAAAGCAGAGGAAGTTATGAAGGTTCCTCAAGACAAGGAGAGAAGAAATGGCAACTTAAACAGAGTGTGAGAAATGATCAGCATCTGGGTCTCTCAGGAAGAGAATTAAACCCAGCTATGCAGAGGAATGCTCTATGAGACAGGGTAATATGCTGAGCTGGGGGCTGGAAACTCTTCCACTAGCAGGGTTTTGAGTGTTGGCTGGGTGGTGGCAGTCTGGCACTGGAGACTTTTAGGGGATATGGGGGTATTGGCTAGCAGAAGTGGGCTTTCAGGGAGAAGGAGTCTCCTGGAGAGGACCTATCCTGAGGTGATTCAAGCTCCTGCCAGTAACTGAGCTGACCCTGCCCAAAGCCTCTGTCCGCAGTCCTGGAAGCCACCTCAGCCTAGGGGGAGCAGGAACAGCTCTGGCCACAGGACTTCAAGAAAATGAGACACAAACCACACTGCCAGGCTGAAGTGCTGGGCGAGGCATATCCCGTTTTGGCTAGTAATGTAAAGGGTGATTCAAAATGTTAGATTAATCACATTGTATTGCAATATTTTAAAAAAATTCATAGTACAAAAAATTCCATGATGGAGGCGGTGAGATAGCTCAGCATTCTAAAGCGCCTGGTTAGGCAAGCTTAGGCAAACGCACAAGGACTGTGGTTTGATTCCTGGCATTACATGCCATGCGACCCCACCCCCAGGGTGGACATAACCGGCCACAGGGGGAAAAGAAACATGATGAACGAATTTTTAAATTTAGGACAAGATCTTTATTACTAGCTTTTCTTTTTGCCTAAACTCCATTATGGTGTAGGGCCACTATGGGTTTCTCTAGGAAGGCCCTGCAAAGTGCAGAGGAGGGCTTCCACTTTTCACCCACTTTACCAGAGCCAGCTGACGCCTGAAGAACTTCATCACTTCCCATGATATCCTGCTGGGCACTGTGGCGTCTGGCAGAGCAGTGGTGCCACCTAGTGGAAGACTAGTACTATGGTGTGAAAGATGACGCCAGGCCAAGCCGCAGAAGGGTCCTAGAGCCCAGGGATGGGGACCTGTCTTAAGAGTGGGAAGCACCAGAGTGCACTTATACAGGGCCTCAGGGAGATCCAGAGGGAGATCCAGTGAGCAGATGTGCTGGGAGGTCCCATGTGAGCAGACTGGGTTCCTGTGACAGGTTTTTTAAAAACCTTTTTTAAAAATTTATTTGTTTGACACAGGGTCTTGCTCTGTAGCTCAGACTCACAGTGATCCTCCTCTCTTAGCCTCCCTAGCACTGGGATTACAAGCACGTACCACCACACCCAGTTTCAGTGGCCAGCTCGGTTCATGTGGTAACAAGGATTGAACTCAGGTCCTTGTACTTGCACGTCAGGAGCTTAGACCACTGAGCTGTCTCCAGGCCTACTCCAGACCTGAGAATCAGAAGTTGGAGGGTGGGGCTCAGGAATGTGGTTTGCCCTCAACAAGCCTTCCAGAAGACTCTGCAACTTGCTAGCTTTTGCAAACTACTGACTGCAGCTCATGCTTCCCAAACTCTAGTGTGCACCCAGACTCTTGTTAGAATGCAGATTGTGACTGGAATGGCACAAGGAAGGGCTTGAGATTCAGCCCTTCTGACATACCCCCAGGCAGGCACGACATTGCCAGTCTTGGGCAGCTTTGTTTCGCAGGCCAACTTTGTGACATGTCTCTGGGAGTGCTGGTTAAGTGCACGTTATCAGATCTCTCTGCTGGAAAGTTCCACTTAAGAGGTCTGAGTTAAGGTCCAGAAATGTGATTTTATTTATTTTTCCAGTATTTAGGGTTGAACACAGGGCCTTTGTGTTGAGCCACAGTCTCAGCTATTAAAAAATAATTGTTTTTTGAGACAGGGCCTTGCAAAGTTGCTAAATTCTCCAGGCTTGGCTCAAATTTGGGATCTTTCTGCCTCAGCCTCTCAGAGTGCTAAGATTATAGGTGTGCGACAACCATGTCCAGCTAGGAATCTGCTTTCTAAGCAGCTACTCTTAAGAGTGTATATCCTTAGGCATAGGGTATCCTTAACAGAAGAGCGTGTCTTCACCCTCAGCAGAGAGCCTTTCAGTAGAGATTCCCAAGCTCCAGCCCAACTATTGAATAAGAATCTTAGAGGAGCTCTAAATTCTGAGTTAAAAAAACAAAAACAAAAAAACACGAAGTACTGCAATGCCCAGCTGGATTTAAGAAACCTTAACATAATGCTGACCTCTCTTTTTCTCAGGTAAGGAATCTTAATTTCCAGATGGCAAGTTGTCCAGGATTTTGAAAGAAACTGGAGGTAAAATTAAGACTGGAGCCCAGATTTTTTCTCATTCCTTTTTCAATGTCATCCTAACAACTGCCTAAATGCTTTCAGTGTGTGTGTGTGTGTTTACAAGTTCCTGAGGTACATAAAAATTGGGACATACCAGTGAGACAGTGAGTTGCAAGTGCTACATGGGGAAGTAGAGGAGATTTTTAGAGTGCTCTAGAAAGGTCTACAAAGGATGGGGCATGGGTACTGATGGTTGGGAAGGAGCCAGGGACCCTGAGAGGTATCAGGATTTCAGCAAGTAGATGTAGCCAGGCAGAGGAGAACAAAAGAAGACCACATTTGCTGCCACACAGTAGTCTGAGGGAAGTGTCCTCTGCCAACAGGCAAATGGTCCTTGGTATATGATGGTTCCACTTACAGTGGTGTAGAGATGGTGTGCACTCAACAGAAACCATAATTTGAATTTTGCATTTAGGTCTTTTCCTCAGTCAGCTACATGCTATGCAATACTCTCGTGATCCTGAGCATAGCAGTGAGGCCGAGCCACAGCTTCCAGGCAGCCCCACAGTCACAAGGGGAGAGCTTGGTACTCCACAGTGGGCAGTGTTGCTAAGCTACAGTGTTCGATGGGCTTGATGTACTAAGTGTATCTTCAGCTTCAGAGATTTTCTATCTACCAGGGGTTTATCCAGCAGAAAGATCCTAAGTCGAGGAATGCTTGTATACTCTTCTGGGGCACATGGTTTGTAACATGTAACAGCTTAGGTTATAGGATCTTTGTGTCACTAGCATTTAAAATCCACAGAGTATCCATGAAGCCATAAAATACAGAAAGAGACCTGTCAAAATTGCTTCCTCTTTTTTTTTTAATGATTAATATTCAAACTGTCTTTTTATCTCAGGAATTCAAAATGATTTAAAGCATAGAACTCCTATTAATATTTCCTACAAAGATGTCAGGAACCACAAAGAAAGAAACAAGCCTGTGTTCTTCTCTTA
>PVKN010013956.1:0-19567 GCA_004027915.1 Capromys pilorides | reverse complement strand
CATGCAGGCCTCAGGGACCACCTGCTTCCTCCAAACTTTGCCTCTCTGCACATGCCCACATTGAGTCTCATCTCGTCCAGTCCTGAGCAGACTGGAAGCACCTACTCTTCTTCCAGCCACAAGTGAAATGCCTGCTGGCCGTGCACTGTCACAGAACCTCCACCACCCAAGCTCTGAATTATCTGCTCTCAGTTCTGCCTGGCAAGCACACAGACACAGCTTCACCTGGCATGCAGCAAATGCCATGTAAGTGTTAGCTATTTATTGTTTTGGTGAGCTGTGGGCTGTCTCACACATAGTTGTGATTTCACTCCTCTGCCTTTGGTGGCCTGGTCTCAAACAGGCTCAGCACTGTGGAAGGACTAGTCTGGAATTAGGGTTAAGTGTCCCCCAATGACCTTGTTTGGGCAAGGGACACAGGAACTGAACCTCTCAGCCTGAATCTCAGTCAGGGCTGCTCAGGGACAGATCTTTGCAGGAAAGAACTTGCTAGCATATTCTAGGGATCTCCCTAATTTGATTAAGTACTGCTGGAATGCAGGGCACAGAGCTAATAAGCCCCAAAATTGGCCCTATACATTAGATGAGCATTAGGGGGAATGAAATGAAATCAGAATGATCCCAGGGGCCCAGGGAGATAGCTCAGTAGAATAAGCAGTTGCCTGGCAAATGCAGGGTCCTGAGTTCAATCCCTGGTACCGCAAAAAAAAAAAAAAAAAAAAAAGAATGATCCCAGGGAAGTTGGGGCAGCCAACTGATCCAGGCTCAACCCAAAACTTAGTTCAGTTAAAATTAGATTAGCCCATAAGATTAAAAATACCCACATATAATCACAGGCTGCCTTAAAGTATCAGTTGATGTTTATTGGCATCTAAAGAGACGGTCTGGCCCAGTGCGGTGTGTGCAGACAACCTTGGGGAGACACGTCTGACTCAGACATTTGCAGGGGGAGTGAGTGCTGTGAGGAGGCCACACAGGCGATGGATGACTCAGGAATAACCCAGGTCCTGGCTTTGCTGAGCGAGCCTTCACCTGCCTCAGAAGGAAAAGGGGCAGGTGGGAGGCTGACAGGAGGAAGCAGGCCTGCCTCCTGTGTGCAGGCTGCCACTCCCAGAGGGAGCCTCCAGCCCCTTAGCGTCAGGTCCCCATCATGCCTGTGCTTGTGAACACCACTACGCCTGTAATGGAATTTGGAACGGGTCACAATTTATTACTCAAATCCAAGACATCAACCACAGATAGCAGCCGTACCTTTAACCCTTCCCAGTCTAGAATAATAAGGGAAGAATTACATTTCTGGGCTAAAAGGACCCTTGAAGTCAGCATGATGATGATGATGAGAACACAGGCTCTCAAGCCAGGCAGATCATGGCTTACATGCCAACATTTTCTAGCCTTTGAAATAGGAACAATAAACAGCAATTAATGTAATTTATAATTTTTTAAAAATCATATTACAAATAAGTTATAATGTGATTACAACTGGCAAGTTGGCATGGTGGCACATGCCTATAATACCAGCACTTTAGGAGGCTGAGGCAGGAGAAATACAAGCTTGAGCCCAATCTCGGGCAACTTAACAAGACTTCCTAAAAAAATATACATATATTTTTTTAAATGAGCTAGAGATAAGGCCTGGTGACAAGGATCTGGGTTCAATACCCAATGCCACCACCAAAACAAAACACCTTGGAATTGAGCCAGCCAGGCTCTAAACCACTGGCTTTTTCAACCTTTCCTTCTCTGAGGAACTAGTGTCCCTCCTGACGAACGCTCAGGTTTCCAACATAACGTATCTTGTCTCTTGTCATCTACTCTCCTCAAAGTCCATTTGGATTACAAGTTCTCTTCAATCCTTACAGTAACCCAGTAAGTTAGTCAGACAAGAAAGACCATGGGGCCTTGGGTTAGAAGGCCAAGGATGCTATCTTTTGTCCCCTTCTTGCTACATAATCTCAGGCAAATCACAGCTCAAGATTCAGTGTCCGCTGGGCCTGGTGGCGCAAGCTTATAATCCCAGCACTTGAGAGGCTGAGGCAGGAGGATCAGTGGGAGTTCGAGACCAGCGTGGGCTACAAAAGTGAGCTCAAGGTCAGTCTGAACTGCATAGTGAGACCCTGTCTCAAAAAGACAAAAAAATAAAAAAAGACTCAGTTACCTTAAATGTAAAGAAAGATTAAATCTTACACGTGCAAGTGCCTTGAAAATAAATTACAGCACAAATGAGAATTACTACTAAATGTCTCCTGTCTTGTAAGGCTAAGAAAGTTGTGTCACCTTCTCCTGACACAAAGGCTACCTCTCAAGAGATCATGTTGGGCACTGAGAATACCTCAGACATAGGAGGTCATACTCACAAAGTTAGCCACACTCTGAAGGCTACAGGAGACTAACAGAGAGGCCGCAGGCAGGGTTACCAGCACAGAATAGGAACAAGCCCAGCCTGGCCACAAGATTTGTGTAGACACATGCAGATTCCATGACAAAGGACAGATCCAAGGCCAGACACAAAACACCTACAGCTTTCCCAGGAAGAATGGGTTTCTGCTATGGACACTTGCCACCAACCACCCAGAGGGAATCCCACAGTCCTCAAATGCAGGTGTGGTGAACTAAGAACCACTCCTTCAAGGCTATGTGCATCCATCTATTCAGAGGCAGGTGCGCAGCAGTACCCCTCTAGGAGGCTAAGTCAAGACATGAACTGAAAAATAGATAGCAATTCAGCATTATTAAAGATAGTCCCTGAGCTGTTTCCTCATCTGCAAAACACAGAGAGCCTTTATCACATTTTACTACAAATTAAATGAGATTACTTTTTATAAAGTGCCTGACATTGTTCTTTAGATACCCAATAAATGTTAAATATTATCAACATCCCCTCTAACAGAGATGTCACAAGGCGGGCCAGGCCTAGTGCCAAAGCTATGCATAAACAAGAAGGGAGAAGGGTTTGGGGATAAAGAGGAAGCAGCTGTTTTGGCCTAGAGTGGGCTGGCCGGACTTCCCAAAAGGGGAGCGCTGTTGTTTGGATCCTGAATGTCTTCCAAAGGTCCAAGTGTTAAAGTGTTAAAGCTTGGTCCCCAGGGTAGTGCTATCATAGGAGAAGGCTGAGGGAAGTTTAGGAGATGGGTTCTAGTGGGAGGTCTTCAGAACATTCAAGGGTGTGTCCTGAGGGGGTTTCTGGGACTTCAGCCTTCTCCTGGCCACGAGATAGGCAGCTTGCTCTGCCACACCTCTGCCATGATGTACAGCCTCACCACAGGCCCAAAGCAATGGGGCCACCGATCATGGACAGGAAACTTTATAACTATGAGCCCAAACAAATGTTTTGTTTTGTTTTTTAAATGAGCAGATTATCACAAAGATGTTTTTGTCATGATAGAAAGCTGATTCACATCGGAAGGAATCTCACAGCTCCTAAAAGCCCCTACGGGGGCTGGGGAGATAGCTCAGTAGAATAAGCGCCTGCCTGGCAAGTGCAGGGTCCTGAGTTCAATCCCCAGCACCACCAAAAAAAAAAAAAAAAAAAAGCCACTACAGTGACTTAGGATCCCCAAATCAATCTCTGCTTCCAAAAAGTATCTTCACCTCACTGATGAACCAAGTGAGGTTCAGAGAAAGGAGGCGCACAAATCCAGAGTCACACAGATACTGAGATGGTGTCAGGGATGGTGTCCAGGGCTTATGACCACGTCTTTCCTTTATACCTGAGTTCGTCGGAAATAAGAAATGGAAAGGTGTCTCGTGGGTGTTCAGCTAAATGAAGTTCAGACATCTGACCAAGCCAGACCTTCCAAATGCTCTGGCACTCCTGGGATGTATACCCTACCTGATGCCTTCTTCCTGGGCATAGCTAACCTCCCCTGCCTTGAAGTCAGCCAGCTGTTTTCCCAAAAAGAAAAAGCCCACCTCTTTCCTTTGAGAGAGTCCATTTGGGCTTCTTGTGATGGTTTCAAGGTGACCTTTAAGCTGTTTCTTCCTCTTTATTTTGGAAAAAACAGGAGAAGCCAGTTCTAGTCTCATTTGTACAGGAAACCAATTGCTGGATCCAATATCCAACCATGTGAAGTGGCAGTAATGACCCTATTTCTCCTACTCGTAGACTTGTTCTAAAGAGGAAATGGCAAGACACACCTTGCAAAGACCAAAACCAAAAAGCTATAAGATATAAAGGGACAAAAGAAGTCTTTTTTGTCTCTGGGCAGTACACAAGATGAATACCTGCTTTATGGGCTTTTGAGCATCTGCCAAGAGTTCCAGGTCAGAAACACGGGCAAACGGGGGCTGCCAGCAGTGAGCTGCATTACATGAAGTTCTCCCAGGAACAGGCCCTGCCCTAGGAGTCAGGTGAACTGGGATAAAGCAGAATTCATGCAGAAGCCAAACCACAGTGTGCAGAGGTGGAGGTGGAGGTGGAGGCGGGGATGGAGGTGGGGGTGGAGGTAGAGGTGGAGGCGGGGATGGAGGTAGAGGTGGGGGTGGGGTGACCCTACCCTTAAGGCTCAGGTAGACCTTCAGAGTTCTTTCAAGTTTAAATCCTCTACAGGCCACTAGCCCTTCCCACCAAGGAATGACAAAAATCCCTGATGGGTGGGGAGAGAAAAAAGACTCAGAGAGAGGGGAAATGATTAGCCTAATGTCACCCCAGCTCCCAGTTAAAATAGAACCCAGAGGCCTCTACCGCTCTAGAACATCTGCTCTAACCTTGCCCCTCCCACAGCAGTCCCTGCAAGAGGCTCTTAGAAGCTCTGCTCTGAGATCAGAGTAGGAAGAAGACTGCACACAGCACTTTCCATTCTCATAAGGAGGGGCAACTTGCAAGGGAGGCAGCTGCCACAGCTGACAAAATGAGGGCTCCTACCCACACTGGGGTGGGCAAGACCCGAAAATAAACTCCTAGGCACTCGGGTATCTGACAATGCGGAGGGAGCACGGTCTCAGTGCCGTACCCCCCAAGGCAGTTGGTACTATCTCCCCTCCTCCTAGACCAGCCTGTCCGGCAAGAGAAGGTAGCGCAAGAGAAGGAATAAAGTAAGCTGGACAGGCACAGAACCGCGAAACCTTGTGGAAGGACATCCAATGGCAGTCTAGAGTTGAGAGATCTGTGATCTTTTAGCCTTAGAGAAAAACTGTAGGAGGCAGTCGGCAATTAAATTGCCTTAGGTGGTAAAAATATGAATATGGTAGCTGCTGTTCACTAAGTGCTCCCTGTATGCACAAAGTCAGCTTTGAGGGTATTAGTTTACTATCACCACATCAGCGCACTACAGACAAATTATATTATTGCCCCTTTGGGGGGTAGATATGTGTTTTGGCCTTCTGCAAGTGCTGGGAATGGAACCCCGGGTCTCGCACATGTTAGGTAAACGTTCTACCACTGAGCTACATCCTTAAGCCTTATTTCCTATTTCATATCTGAGGAACCTGAGACTCAGGGCCCATTAAGTGGCGCAGTGGTAGCTGAATTCCACACTTCAACCTCAATTCTGACCTTAGTTCCACATTGCAAAGGTGTGGGGTGGGGGCGCTTTCTGAGCTTTTTCCATGGAACAGGGATCCTTTTGGACCTAGGACCTCCTGCATGTTTGCCAGGCTTTTCCTTTTATTTTGACATAGTCTCACTGTACTGCCCAGTCCAGCTGTACACTTGCAGTCCTCCTACTTCAGCCTCCTGAACAGCTGGAATTACAGACCTGTGTTTCTCCCACTCCTAGCTGAACAGGGACCCTTTTGGTCACCTTTCCTTCTACTTTCTTTTTCAGAGTGACCAGATACTAGGGCTCCTTAGTTTTCCAAGTCAGAGAATACTCTTCGAGGTTGGAGAGATAGCTCAGTGATATAAGTGCCTGCCTGGTAAATGCAGGGTCTCAAGTGCGATCCCCAGTACCAAAAAAAACTTTCCAAGCTATGCATGGTTGATGGTTGTGCACATCTCAGCACTCCGGGAAGCAAGCTGAGGAAAGGAGGATCACAAGTTAAAGCCCAGTGCCAGGCGTGGTGGCGCCCACCTATAATCCCAGCCCTTGGGAGGCTGAGGCAGGAGGATGGATGTGAATTCCAGACCAGCCTGGCCTACAAAAGTGAGCTCAAGGCCAGCGTGAACTGCATAGACCCTGTCTCAAAAAGACAAAAAAAAAAAAAAAAAAAAAAAAAAAAAAGCCCAGTCTAGGCAATTTAGCACCTTATCTTAAAATAAAATTAAAAGGGGTTGGGGAGATAGCTCCACGGCAAAGTGCCTGCCTGGCAAGTTCAAGGTCATGAGTTTGAACCCTGGTCCCACAAAATAAATAAATAAATAAATAAGATAAAATAAATTAAATTAAAGGGCTGGGGCTTTACTGTGACGGGCCTAGGTTCAAACCCTAACTAAAAAAAAAAACTAAAAAATCCCTAGCAATTAAATATATATATATATATATATATATATATACATCTATATCTGTATCTATATCTATATCTATATCTATACATCCTTTTAAGCCACAGACACAGACTTTTTGGAAGTACAAGGAATACCATACCCAGTCTCTTCACTTAATGATGGAAACACAGAGGCCCAGGGCTGAGTGACTTGCCTGGGTTTCCAGTCAGTGGAACACCAGACATGTCAGGCTGCCAAGGGTCACACTGATCAACTACAGGGTAGGGAGGCATGACTGCCCAAGGTCACAGAAGGAGGGACGAGAAGCCAGGTTTCCTGATTATTTCTAGACTGCCACAGAACCGTCTCTGCTCTCCAGTTGCCTGGGGTCCAAGACCCAGCACTCTGATGGTGACAAAGCAGGCCAGACACAGCCAGATCCCATTTGGACTAGCAGGCCTGCATGGAGAAACTTCAGACTGTCCAAAGTGGGGTCTTTGCAGTCGTGCCTTCATCCTCCCGGCAGGCACTGAAACCCTCTGTGTGAGCCAGCCCCTGACCCCTAGTACAAGGCCAGGTACAGCTGGGAAGTGAGGGGTCTGGAGGGAGAAGGCAATTTATAGACAGCACTTGTGAAGAGGTCTCTTCCTGGTTTCATACAGGCAAATGACATACTACGGTCACTTCAGATTCTTATAGCAAACTGAGACAAAGTTTTATGACTCAACTGACATCGTCTAATAGCATGTAAGATTCTTGCCATTTCACAAAAGGGAGAACTGCAGAAAAAGTCCCAGCTGTTCAAGGTCATATATTTATGTCAGAATCAGGACATACTGTTCCCCTTGCCCAGTCCTTGATTTCTTTCCCCCAATTATCTGGCTTGCACCAGGGTGTAGGTGTGAACAGCCCAGCTTCCATGACCAGGCCCCACCACTGTGACCGGCTCAGCACCAAAGCCCTGCACCAGGAAGCCAGCTCCCGGATCTAACAAAACAGAGGCACCTCTTCTTTCCTGCAGCATGTCCCACAGCCTGCCTCACGCTGGTCTGGCATCAGCACTCAGCTGCTGCACGTCCTTGGGAAAGGTGCAAGGCTTCCAGCCAACAGCCTCAAATTTCCCAAACTCCAATCTCCAGGCAAAGAGGGGAACAGAGTCCCAGGACCTTGAGTCTTCTACAGCTAGTGGGGACAGGCCAAAACAGCAAAGACGGCTCGCAAGACCTCCTTGGACACCACTGTCAGGGGCTTTTGGACAATGCAGGTTCTGCTGAGCTCCAACGATCATCCAGCAGAACAGGGTGGCCAGGCTAGGCAGGGAACCCAACCCTCTAGGAGGGAATAACTTTCTAATTTCCTTCTCCCAAAAAGAATATTTCAAAGTCTCTTCAGAAAACCCCTAGCCCTTCTCCCTGTACCTCTCCTATTGTGAATAAGCAGTCAATGTCCCTGGTCAGTCCAAACAAACCCTTGAGACTCAGCTGGGTGCCAACCTTGGATCAGACCTAGCTTCAACCTCCTCCACTCTACCACCACCTTCAAGACAACCTTCAGAAATTCCCGTGAACTGTGTAAAGGATGACATTCTTGGAATGGATACTGACTCAGGGGTTTCTAACCAGCCTGGGCAGTCAGAACTGGTAGATAACATTGTGAGGATGAAAGAGGGTGAGACTATGGGGTCCCTTGGGCTCTGCCACACTTGTAAGTCTCCTGCACCCAGATGGCTGCTATACCCAAGCTCCTCAGGAAGACCAAGCAGAAACACACCCGGAACACCCTCTCACGAATTAAGTAATAAACTGCACTGGTTGCTGTTGACAGAGCAGAAAGTGCCAGTTGCTAAAAGATCCTCCTCTCTGTCTCACACACAGCTGAGTGCCTGGCTCCCCTCTCCAGAGGAGACTTGCCAGGCCAGGAAGCCTTGCTGGAGGTACACAGTATCAGAACTACCCGAACACTGCTCTCTCCTTCTCTCTCTTCCATCTGTGCCAGCTTCAATCCTAGGACATCTCAGACCACAAAAGACAGAGCTGAAGTTTGAGACAGACCAAGATGGCAGAGTGGAAACTGTGGCATGCGACAGGAGTACTTCGGCCCCTCAATTCTGGGCAGCCTCAAAGGGGCATGAAGATCACCAGTCTGGTGGTGGGACAGTAGCATCAAGCAAGTGACACTTACCTATCTTCATGAGGCAGGCCAGCAGAATCCAGAGGGAGATCTCAAAGGGTGTGCGCACGTGTTTGTAGTCAATGCCCAGGACTGGAAAGGCCTTTCGATGCTTGGAGCCATGTTCCACGGAATGGTTCACTGGGTAGCTCACTGGATGGTGTGGTGTCTCTGGTGGGGCAGTGGTGACATCCCCAATCGAGCGTTCTCGAGGTGGCTCGGACCCCGGGATGGTACTGGCAGTGGGGCTGAGGACCGGTAACAGGCCCACCAAGGCGACCACCACCAGCAAGGAGGGGAAGAGCCGAGGCAGGGATAGCCCCCAAATGCCAGACCACCCAAGCATCCTGCTGTTCCCTTCAGTGACCCAGCAACCCTTAGTGAAGTGAGAGTAAGATCTGAGACATAGGTAACAGAAGTCAGTAAGTGGGGGAGGAGACTAGAACAGTATCTAGGAAAAGTCCATTTTTAGAGTGGTACTTTCCTGCAAGAAGTCCTCTGGGGGTGGAGAAGCTGGGTTCACAATCAGAAACTTCAAACTAGGGAAGTGGGGTGGGGGAGGAAAAAAAAAAAAAAAAACAAAGCAGAACAGCCCACGGAAGAGGACCAAACGGTCTGGAACTCCAGATCTGGAAGAGCAGAATAGGAGAGAATGCACCTACAGACAGAAGAAGGGTCAGGATAGGCGGGACCCAGAACAAGGAAAAGGAAGAAAAAAGGATGGGAACTTTGACTGAGCCAAAGTGACCCGGGCGCTGGGACTGGGAAGGTGGAGGGAGCCTGCGCTGAAGGAAGGGCAACGAAAAGGGTGAGACCCGGTGCAGGAAGGGAGGGAGGGAGGGCGCTGGACGCCTGGCTTGGAGGAAGAAGTGAAGCGAGAAAGCGGCCAGGAGCTTCCACACCCAAGGGAGGGCCGGGGTCCAGGTGCGCCGGGCTGAGAATCCAGGGAAATGGAGGGTAGAGGGAGGCGGAAGGCAGAGGCAGACGGCCTGGCGGGAAGGCGCCTCAGCGCGGGCTGGGGGCAGCTCGCCGTGCGCCTGCAGCAACACGCCCCTCCTGGCGACCCCAGCAAGGCGCCGCGCGCGCTCCGCCCGGCCCAGCTGAAGTTCCTTTACGACCTGCTCCACCTCTACGACCCGCCCAGGCTGGGCGGCAGCGCACTGATGCCTCGCTGAGACCAGCACTGCCACTTATAGGCACCAGCGAGCAGCCGGCGCAGCGGGCTAGAGCAACCTGTCAGCGCCCGCGGAGCACAGCGGCCCCTGTCGCCTAGGAGGGGAAGTCTTGCGAAAAGAGGAAGTCGGGTTAGAGATAACACCACCCCCAAGAAAAAAGTCTAATAATCTACAGAGTTTAATACGAGAAAAGAACTCTACAAACCGCTTTCATATCCACATTTATAGTCTCATAAAGGTTTCCCAATAATTCTGTGAAGTATATATTTTTATGTCCAGTCTTCAAGTACATGTGACCTTAAGCAAGTTAAAGTTAGTCTCTTTGTTTTACAGCTTTCTTTCTTTCCTTACTTATTTTTGCGGTACCGGTGATTAAACTCAGGACCTTGCGCTTGCCAGCCAACCGCTTATTCTACTGAGCCATCTCTTTTGCCCCGCTTTCTTTTTTTTAAATAAAGGTATCAATAGAACTGTTCACATGCATTTTGCCTATCTTAGCCAATCAAAATTATATTTTAGGTATTTGACTTGCAAAACAGTATTTTCTGTTTCACAAAGTTTATAAGAAATACTGAAGAACATTTAATTAAATTTTTGAGGTTCTTTACTGTTATCTTGTGTTCTAAGTTCATTCTTCCACAGATTTGTTCCACAGTCCTTGAGACTGATGAAGTCTCAAGCCAAAGAAGGATGTTAGGGAAGTTTTATTGGAAGAAAGGACTAGGAGCATAGCTCCTGGAGCTCCATGAGTGTTCTCAAATGGAGCGGCCCTGTTTCACAGCTTTCATATCTGTGCCATGGAGATTATACCATAGTAGGACCTCACATAGAGCAATAATGTGATTTATGTGAAGTGCTTAGAATGTACCCTAGCACATTACATTATGACTTACTGCATTTTACAGAGAAGCAAATAAGCAGAGACTCAACTACCATGTAAGTAGTATTATTAGTTTCAGTCAGACGTGATGGCACACACCTGTAATCCCAGCAGTCGAGAGGCTGAGGCAAGAGGATCGCTGTGAGTTTGAGACCAGCCTACGTTTCAAAGTGAGCTCCAGGCCAGCCTGAGCCGCATAGTGAGAACCTGTCTCAAAAAGACACTAAATAAATATATAAATTAATAAGTGTGTTAGTTTGCTAGGAATGCTATTCCAAAGTAACATAAGCTGGGTGGCCAAAACAACAGAAATGTACTGTTTCACAGTTCTAAAGGCTTAGAGGTCTGAGATCAAAGTATTAGCAAAGTCGCTTTCTACTGAGGGCTATAAAGAAGAATCTGTTCCCAGCCTTTGCCTACCTCTTGGCACTTAGCTGGCAATGTCTGGCATCCCTTGGTTGTGGCAGCGTAACTCCAATCTTCACATGTAGTTCTCTCTGGGTCAGGGTCCTAATTTGCCTTTATAAGGACACCAGTTGGACTAGATTGGGGTACACCCTAATGATTTCATCATAACTTGATCATCTTCAAAAACCATATTCAAGTAGGGCCACATTCATAGACACTGAGGGCTGGGACCTCAATCTTAGGGGTTAGAGATGGTTGTAGAGGTAATTCCAAGTGTTGGGATTACAGGCATACACCACCACACCCGGCTCTGAAAAATATCTCTACAGGGCCAGTTGTATAGCTCAGTGGCACAAGTGCCTGGCTGGCAGGCACAATGTCCTGAGTTCAATTCCCAATACTAGAAAAAAAATCTTTGAAACTGGGCATGCCCTGGCACCACATGCCTTGCAGGCCGTGCCCTCAGGGGTGCTGAGCTAGCCACTGAGACCCAGCATAGTGGCGCACTGTAATCCCAGTGCTGGGGAGGCTGAAAACAGGAGGATCACTATGAGTCTGAGCTGCATAATGAAACTCTGTATCAAATACATGAAGAAAAAAAAAAAAAAGAAAGGGCATTGTGGGACACGCCTGTAGTCCCAGAACTCTTGAAAGCTAAATTCCAAGGACCACAAGTCTGAGCCCAGCCTGGGGGACCTTTAGTGACTTAGCAAGACCTTGTCTCAAAAATAAAAAAGGGCTGGGGATGTAGCTCAGAGCTGGTGACAGATGCCTCCCCCTGTTGTAAACCTCCGCCCTTCCTGCCCTGTCTGGGTTGGAGGAGACTCTGCTTCTGCTGTTGGGCACATAGAGAAGTCACTGGATGGGGCCCCTCACCTAGGGACAGAAATACTCCCCTTTCCCCCTCTAGCCTCCCTTCCCCTCAGGGAGTCCTTCCTGTTGTCTGACTTTAGTTTTGAGCTGAGGCAGCAGGAAGTGAGGGACCCTTCATCTGGGACACCTTCATCTGGGAGACCAGGCTTCTAGAGTGTCTCAAACAATTTTTTGAGAAAGGTTCTTTTTTGGCTGGCTCAGGCTGCCTTAATGGTGGGGCTGAGAATCAAACCACCATCCCCTGTGCCTGACAGGAATTCCCATGCAGGCGCTTTAACCACTGAGCTAACCCGAAAGCCCCTCAAAAGATTTTTTAAAAATTAAAACTCTTGGGCTGGCAAGATAGCTCAGCAGTCTAAGCACCTGCTTAGGCAAGCTTAGGCAACTGCAGGGACCTCAGTTGGATCCCTGGCACCACATGCTGTGCCAGCCATAACAGAGAGAAAGAAAGAAAGGAAGAAAGAAAGAAAGATTAAAAAATTAAAATAATTGGATTAGTTTAAAATAAAGGCCCTGGGGCCGGCGAGATGGTTCAGTGGTCTAAAGCGCCTGCTTAGGAAAGCTCAGGCAACTGCAGGGACTGCGGTTCGATCCCCGGCACCACATGCTGCGCCAGCCCCCCACCACCAGGGCAGGCTGAGCCAGCCACAAAATAAATAAAATAAAGAAACAAACAAACACAACAAGCAAACAAATAAATAAATAAAATTTTAAAAAAAAATTAAAAAAAAATAAAATAAAAAATAAAATAAAATAAAGGCCCTGAATTCAATCCTCGGTTTAAAAAACAAACAAAAACCTCATAGAAAACAATACCTAAGGGGCTAGGGAGATAGCTCCATGGCACAAGTGCCTGCCTGGCAAGTGCAAGGTCATGAGTTCGAACCCTGGTTCCACAGGAAAAAAAGGAAAGAAAATGCCTTCCCATTGGATCCCAATTTTAATCAATTTTACCTGAGCAATGGTGCTTATAATCTCATTGGTTGACCATGGTTTAGTCCCACCTCATACCTACCTAAGCGAGTTCCCATGTCTTCTCCACCACCTTAGACCCGCCTCACCACATGGTTTTCATCTATAAACGTCCCTGGAAGAAACAGCTTCCCAGGGATACTCACTCAGGACCCTCCCTTCTATTCCTCTCTCGGACAGGAGCTTCCTTTCCCTCAATAAATATGTTCCGCTCATTAAAAAAAAAAAGAAGAAAGAGGAGGAGGAGCAGCAGCAGCAGCAGCAGCAACGGAAGAAGGAGAAGGAGAAGGAGGAGGAAGGAAGGAAGGAAGGAAGGAAGGAAGGAAGGAAGGAAGGAAGAAAGAAAGAAAGAAAGAAAGAAAGAAAGAAAGAAAGAAAGAAAAAACCTGAGATTTTCCTTTAGAGATTTAAATTCCATTTTGCCAAGGTACTACCCTACTGAATTATGGGTGTTATTTCAAAAGCTCTAAAGAATAACGAGGGCTGAGGAGTTGTTTTGTTTCAGTGCTGGGAATCAAACCTGGGGCCTTGTACATGGTAGGCAAGTACTCTACCACTGAGCCACATCCCCAGCCTGAGGTAAGAAATTTTTTCTGGTGATGCTGGGAATTGAACCCATACTCTCCTTCCTTCCTTCCTTCCTCTTTCTTTGTTTCTTTTTCTTTTCTCATTCTCTTTTTCTTCCTTGCCACCTCCTCCACCTTCTCCTCTTCCTTTTTTTTTTTTTTTTTCTGGGGGACCAGGGTTTGAACTCATGACCTTGCACTTGCCAGGCAGGCACTTGTACCACGGAGCTATCTCCCCAGCCCCTTACCTCCTTCTTTTTGAAACAAGGATTCACTAAGTTGCTATATTGCCCAAGCATGGTAATAATTTGTGCTACTACCATGTCTGGCTTCCACGTAAGAATTTTTGAAGTCATTGAAATACTGTGATAGTTTTACAGAAGGCTCAATTAAGACCAAGAAAGTCAAAGTGAAGGACACCAGATGATCTCAGAGAGGATCAATTCAGCTTAACAAAACTTCCTGGACCTTTCAACAAGGCTTTGTGCTTGGCTCCAGCAACGCAGAGCTAAGCTGTGAGGTGAAAAGTAATAGCAATCAGGAGGGGCAAAAGCACACCCAGAGCTTCTGAGCACCTATTCTAGTCTCCTCTAGGCGAGAGTTACACAGGCAGTTGTTTTGTGATAACTCATCTAGCACTCCTGCTTCATGCATTTATCCCCAGTTGTGTTATCCTTCTACATAAAGCTGTATTAAGTCAAGGGTATGATTTGCATATAGGTGTCCCCCCAAAGCCTCATGCAGTCAAGGGAGGCTTCTGGAGTCTGTGATTATTGGAGGTGTGGGTGCAATTTGCATTTCAATGTAAGGATGGAAGAGGAGTTCGCTGCTTGAGCTGCTGCTACTCCTCCCTTGGCTCTTGCTCTTTGATGCCGCCATGAACAGCTGCCCTCTGCCATGTGCCACTCTGCCTTGGAGCCAGCTGAGTATGGACTGAAGCCTCCAGTAACTGTGAGCTAAATAAACCTTTCCTTCCTTCACTTTGAGTGTCAGGTATTTGTCTCAGCAAACGAGAGAAGAATAACTAAGACAGATGGCAACTAAGCATTGAAATCCTGCACTGAGCTCTCTGTACCTCACATTTTGAAGGCATAGCTCCAGCCACCTAAAAGATGATCAAAGGGCCTGAAAAATTTCAGAGAAAGCGAGGCCGCTTCTATAATTTGGGAGCAAATGAAAGGAGAACATCAGCTACAATGAAAGTAACCAAAGAGAACAGAATACCCGGGGTGATGGCGACACTTGCAGTATCAGAAGGCTGAAGCGGGAGGATGCCCAGGAGCTCAAGGGCAGCCTGAACTACATTCAAGACCCTGTTTCAAAACAAAACAAAAGAGGTGCAGCATTTTAGGCAAGGATCCTTGATCGCTCACAACCATTTCTCAAAGGTTTAGTAGTGATCCAATGATCAATTCTGCGCAGCAAGAAATGAATATGTAGTAGCAAATATTCTTTTTATTTTCTTTCTTTCTTTCTTTCTTTCTTTCTTTCTTTCTTTCTTTCTTTCTTTCTTTCTTTCTGGCTCAGCCTCCCCTGGTGGTGGTGCTGGTGCAGCATGTGGTGCCAGGGATCGAACCACGGTCTCTGTGGTTGCCTAAGCTTGTCTAAGCAGGCACTTCAGACCGCTGTGCTTTCTTGCCGGCCCTGTAGTAACAAATATTCTTATTCCGTTTGTTTTGATACAGGGTCTCCCTGTATGGTGCAGACTGGCCTTGAACTCACTATGTAGTCTAGGCTGGCCTTGAATTTGAAGCAATCCTTTCTCAGCCTCCCAAGTGCTGGGATTACAGGTGTGCACCATGACAGCCGACTCTTATTCTCTTTTCAAAGATGGAACAACGGAGACTCAGGCATATGAAACCATTTGCCCGATGTCACACAGCTATTAGGAAACAGATCCAGCACTTAAATCAAGCTCCTTTTTTGGTACTAGGAATCAAATTCAGGACCTTGCGCTTGTCAGGCAAGCACTTTGCCACTGAGCTATCTCCCCAGCCTGCTTAAAAACAAAAACAGTGAGAGGTTCCTTGTAGAATAAAGAGAAGAGGGAAAGCAATGACACCAGAGAAGGGACTTTCCACAGGTGCCCTGGGGCCAGAACCCTGCGACCTGCACCTTCCCAATTGGGTAGCAACTTTCACTGATGTGCTTCAACCCACCCCTCTCTCAAAACCCTCCTCCCTAGTCCCAAAAGAGTCCTTGCATGCCAGCCTGTGAGGTAGCAGATCCCACGAGCACCAGGAAACGTTTCAGAGCTCCTACAAGGCCTTGAGAAGGTTATAAAAACAGGACAATACAGTAACGCTTTGGTATTTGTCATTAATTGGTTCTAAGAAGTGCAACAAGTATTAGATATGATGGGTATCAAATAAGTTATTTGAGTTGGAAAGGCTATCAAGTCACAAGGAATTGGCATCAGCAAGTTCTAGCTTGCACATCACATACCAAACAAAAGAGCACTAGGAGAAAATTTTTGTTGTCAAGAGGTGCCAGCCATATGCCACGCCTGGTGGCACACACCTATAATCCCAGCACTCGGGAGGCTGAGGCAGGAGGATTGATGAGTTTAAGACCAGCCTGGGCTACAAAAGTGAGCTCAAGGCCAGCCTGAACTGCATAGCAAGACCCTGTCTCAAAAAGACAAAAGACAAAAAAAAAGATGTGCCAGCCAGATATGATAGTGTGTGCTTGTAATCCCAGTACTTCGGACACTGAGGCAGGAGAATTACTGTAAGTTCAAGATCAGCTTGGGCTACATAGTGAGTTCAAAGCCAGCCTGAATTATAGACTGACACTTTGTATCGAAAAAAAAAAAAAATCAGCTAGACCTGGTAGCACATGCCCAGGGGCAGGGCCGGTGCAGCATGCAGAACTGGGGATGGAACCCTGGTGCCTGTGCTTGCTAAAGCAGGCACTTAGTCCGCTGAGCTATCTCATCAGCCCTTCATCTCGTTTTTGAGACCAGATCTCACTAAGGCACCAAACTGCTAAATTGTTCATGCTGGATTTGAATTTGCCATCCTACTGCCTCAGCTTCCACTAGTAGCTGGGACCATAGATTCGATACACCTTGCCTGGCCAAGCAGCACAGTGTAGAGTGCTGGGAATCAAACTCAAGGCCTTATATTTGTTAGGCAAGCTCTGTACCACGGAACTACATCCCCAGCCCTCATTGTTTTCTCTTTTCTTTTGGTTAAACTGTGGACTGGACCTATAGCTATTGCACTGAGCTACAACCTCCACCCTTCTAATTATTTTTCTCATTATGAGATAGGGTCTTGGGGCCGGCAAGATGGTTCAGCAGTATAAAGTGCCTGCTTAAGAAAGCTTGGGCAACGGCAGGGACCGAGGTTCGATACCTGGCACCACATGCTGGGCCAGCCCCAGCCCCAGGGCAGGCTGAGCCGGCCATAATAACAAATAAATAAATAAATAAATAAATAAATAAATAAATAAATAAATATCTGTTCACCATCCCTGGTTACTTGAGAGATAAAAATTAAAATAATGGTGGCACATGCCTATAATCCCAGCACTTGGGAGGCTGAGGCAGGAGGATCAGTGCAAGTTCGAGACCAGCCTGGGCTACAAAAGTGAGCTCAAAGCCAGCCTGAACTGCATAATGAGACCCTGTCTCAAAAAGACAAAAAAAAAAAATTAAAACAATACCATCATTCCATCTCATGTGCAGGAAAAATGGCTGTTACCAAGAAATTGACCAGTAAGAAATGCTGGCAGGGCTGTGGGGGGAAAAGAAACCCTTCTCCACTGTTGGTGGGAGTGTAGACTGGTGCAACCACTATAGAAATTCCTCAAAAAACTAGGACTTGAGGTTTCATTTGACCCAGCTATTCCCCTTCTTGGTATCTTCCTAAAAGAGTTAAATCACCATAGCACAGCAACATATGCACACCCATGATTATAGCAGCACAGTTTGTAATAGTTAAATCTTGGAAACTATCCAAACGCCCACCAACTGGTAAATGGATAAAGATGTGGTTTGTTTTTAACAGTGGAGTACTACTCTGGCATAAAGAAGGAGAAGCTTGAAACATTTTTAGTTGAATAGATGCAACTAGACACCATACTTTCAGGTGAAATAAATCAAAGCACTTTTTTTTTAGTCTTTGCGATACAGGGTTTTACTATGCAGTTCAGGCTGGCCATAAACTCATGTTTATAGCCCAGGTTGGCCTTGAACTCATAACGATCCTCCTGCCTCAGCAACAGGAGAAAAAGTTTGTTTCTCTGGCATGAGAAACTGAAAGTGTAGATAAAGACTGTGTTGGTTACTTTTCTCTTGTTGCTCAGACAAAATAACTGACACCCAATAGCTGGACATGGTGGCTCACGCCTGTAACCCCAGAACTTGGAAGGCTGAGGCAGAAGGATCGGTGCAAGTTCGAGACCACCCTGGGCTACAAAAGTGAGCTCAAGGCCAGCCTGAACTGCATAGCGAGAAGGAAAGGTTTACTTAGCTCACCATTGCTGGAGGCTTTAGTCCATAATCAGCTGGGTCCAAGTCAAGGTGGCCTGGCACAGGGGCAACAGTTCAAAGCGGCAAAAGACAGCAAAAGCAGCAAGGACAAAATACAGTAGTCCCATGGGGCGAAGGAGATAGCTCTGTGGCACAATTGCCTGTCTGGCAAGTGCAAGGTCATGAGTTTGAACCCCAGTCCCTCCAAAAAAATAAAAATAAAAATATAGTAGTCCCTCCTTATTTAGTGGTTGGACTTTCACATACTCATTAGATGTGTATTTTTTAAACTTTGTTTATACATTTATGTTATGGGGCTGATGCAGCATGTGGTGCCAGGGTTCAAACTGCAGTCCCTGTGGTTGCCTAAGCTTTCCTAAGCAGGCGCTGTAGACTACTGAGCTATCTCTCCAGCCCCAAAAAGGATACCCAAAGTTGTTGTTTTTTTTTTTTTTTTTTGGCGGGACCAGTGTTCAAACTCATGACCTTGCACTTGCCAGGCTGGCACTTGTGCCACGGAGGTATCTCCCTAGCCCCTAGATGTGTTCTTAACGTGTGGGTAAGAGAGCCAGCCAGATAACTCAGTGGACTAAAACACCTGCTTAGGCAAAGCAAAGAGTTTGGGGTTCGATCCCCGGCACCACAAGCCATGCTGACGCTACCCCCGGAGTGTGCTGAGACAGCAATTGAGACTGGGTGAGGTGGCACGTGCCTGTAATCCCAGTGCTTGGAATCACTATCAGTCCCATCTACATAATGAAACCCTGCAGATCCTGTACTAAATAAAACCTTAAAATGCATACAAATACTTGGAAGGAAATTTTGAAGACGTCGGGGTAGGCAAAGAGTTCATGGACAAAAATCAAAATGCATGAGAAGTTTTTGAACGTCAAAAGAAATTACCAACAGAGTGAAAAGACAACTCACTAATTTTTTTTTCTTTTTTGTCTTTTTGAGACAGGGTCTCACTGTGCAGTTCAGGCTGACCTTGAGCTCACTTTTGTAGCCAAGGCTGGTCTTTAACTTGCACTGATCCTCCTGCCTCAGTCTCCCAGGTGCTGGGATTACAGGCGTGTGCCACCATGCCTGGCTACAACCCACTAATGTTGAAAAAAGTTTAACTAATAAGTATTCAGACAAAGGTATTCCGTCTAGAATTTATAAAGAACAGAAAACATTAGGGTCCCAAAATTCAAAGACCCAATCCAGAGATGAACATACGCTTCTCAGAGAAAGAAATTCAACAAGCCAATAAATACATGAAGAAATGCTCCACATCGCTAGCCATTTGCAAAATGCAAATCAAAACAACACTTAGATACCATCTCACCCCAGAAAGAATGGCTGCCATAAAGAAATGAAACAACAACAAATGTTGGAGAGGCTGTGAAGGAAAAGGAACACCTCTCCACTGCTGGTGGGAATGCAGACTGGTGAAACCATTATGGAAAGCAGTGTGGAGCCTCCTTAAAAAACTAGAACTGGAAATTCCATTCAGTCCAGCTATCCCCCTACTGGGAATTTTCCCAGAAGAACTGAAAACATCATATCATAGTGATATCTATGTACCTGTGTTCACAGCAATTGTGGCAGCCAAATGTTGGAAACAACCAAAATGCCCATCATCTGAAGAATGGTTGAAAAAGATGTATTTTTATACAGTGGAATATTACTCATCTATAA
>PVKN010013955.1:0-19551 GCA_004027915.1 Capromys pilorides | reverse complement strand
AGACTGTGATTACTGTGTACATAGATACTACATGCATACATACATACATACATACATGAAAAATAAATTGATCTAGTATCTTTAGATAACTCTTAATTGCTTTGTCTTGTTTGCCCAGAGCTGGGCCTTCAGAAATGTGGTTCATGCTGCCTGTCCGCCTCCTGGGGTCATTTCTTCCACAGAGGCAAATTTTTAAGCTGTTTCTAGAAGCCTACGCCGACTGGCATTGTGACCGTGCATAATTTTTTATTTTTTTAAAGAAGGAGGAATTACAAACTTCCATGAAGTTGGAAGACAGAGAGATGCATCAAGGGTAATTACATCCTGCCTACCCCGGGCCCCCTGCAGCCACAATTGGACGCGGTGCCCCTTCTTCCTTTCCGTCCTATATCGGCGTGCATTGCCGCTTTGTGCATTCAACAGCTGCCGCAGCCCTCCGCAGGGAGCTGCTTCCGGAGGCTGCGTGAAATGAGTCCAACATCCCTGGCGCCTCACTTGCGCGCTAGGCGCTGTGTTGTGCTCTGATGTGCAGGCAAAAAGCAGCTCTCGGCTGCTGCTTCAGGAGATGTCTAAGACCAGCATTGTAGGAGGATGCTCGCGTTCTCAGGAGGCTTTGGGGTAGGGACCCGTCTAGTCAACTGAGTGGCCCGAATTGTTGCCCACTAACCAAAGAACCCGAACCCAAGCGAGTAGCAGGGAAGACGGGAAGCGGTACCAAAACCACGCTGAAATAAATCTTCATGGAAAATCTCACCCGAGTCCAGTGCGTTGCTCCAGTTGGTGTTAGTAAAAGGACTTAAAGCGGGGAGGGGTGCTGAAAGTAGCAGCAGTGGGGTGAAGGATTTTTATTCTATTTCATTTCGATTCCTGGGAGAATTTATTTCATATTGAGGAGGAAGGATTTTGTAAGGATTTTGTGAGAAGGATTTTCTTCTAAGAAAACAGAGAAATGGGTGACGGAGAAACAGATCTTCGGAGAGACTGCCAAAGCCGGAAGGGTACAGAGAAGCTGGCCTGCCGTGCGGGCCCCGCTCCTGGGGCGGAGCGCGCTGAGACCTGAGACCCAGATTGAGACTGGGCGTGGTGGCATGCGCCTGTAATCCCAGGGTTTGGGAGGCTGAAAACAGGCGGATCACACCGAGCTAGATCTGGGCAGTGAGGTCCAGTAGACCCCGTACTAAAATACAGTTTTTTTAAAGAAAGTACAGAGAAGGAGAGGGATGTGAGACATAATAACAGATTGAAAGAGACACCGGGAGACAGCGCACAGGAACTTTCCTTACCGTGGCTCATTCTTTGGGGTGAGGACGTCAAAGCAGAGCTCTTAGCACTCCCCAGAGTGATGCTGTACTGAAACCCGTTTAATTACCGTGATGGATTGCGCACGTCCCACCAATGGCCTTGTTCTCACTCGCCCTGACTTCTAATGGGCTGTAAATACGGCCTTTAAAAAATAACCCCGGTTTGATGTGGATTTGTGTTCACATATGTTAATGACACGCCAGGAAAACAGATTAGCTGCCGTCTGCCGGTGACTCACTGCGCTGGCGTTTTACCACGCATTGGCCCCCGTCTGGTCCAGTCCACTTTGACAGAGGACAGCGCCCTGACGGTGCCCAAAACCGGGCTTTTACTGTTTAAAAAGAGCATCTCCAGCAAAGAGGAGCATTCGACGTCGCAGGAACAGAAAGAGCGTCGGCTATTGTTTGCTAAGCAATCGCGTCCTGTGGGACTCTTCTGGGCAGGCGATGAGCAACTTCAGCGAGAAATAACCAAACAGCTTGAAAGAAAAGGGGGCCTGGGGAGGAGGGCAAATGCGCTTGCAGACAGCAAAAGAGTTACGGCATAATTAGCTCCCAGACACCCTCGCCCATGGTGCTGCGCCGCTGCCCGACCTCCCCAGCTCCTCCTCACTAGCATTAAACTTTAATTCGGTGTCAAAAGGGCGCTCAAAAAAAAAAAGGTCCTTCGTGGCCTCGGGGAGGAATCAGTGACCTTCACCGAGAAAGCTCCTCCCTCTGGCCTTTAACGCTGGTATAGTCTGTAGAGGGTGGATTTTAAGGTGCAAGTATTGGACTGTCTGAAGCAGAAAGAAAGAAAGAAGTCTGAGTCTGGGCCATTTGGGAGAGAAAATGATGGAAATATCTTCCTGATGGCTGCAGAAGCGATTTGTTTTGACTGCTGCTGCTGCTGCTATTTGCTTTAAGGTTGGGGCTCCCAGGACTAGAAAACCAGCGCTCTGAGCCGAGAAAAACCGTCCACCTGCAGCGGCTGGGAGGCCCTGCGCTTTGGCCACCGCATTGCTTTTAGGGGTAATCTGGGCATCTCTGCTGAGCCCCGGAAGGCCTGTTAGCTGTGGCCTCCTGGCTCCGTAGCACCCAGAGAAGACCACTTTAGCACCCTCTCCTCTATTGACAAAATTATTCCTATCGATGACCTGAAAGTAAAATTTTTAGAAGTGTGGCCAGGAAAGGCGGTGAAATTTTTCCTTCGTTATATTTGGTAGGTATCATCTTACCAGAAAGAGAGAGACGATTTTATTCTACAATGAATTTGTATATGAAAACTGCAACTATTTCTTAAGAGTTTTACAGTCACTTTAGTTTGAACTTTGATCTTTTCTTCGTAATATACTATTTTATATAAAAAATTTGTCTAGTAACTTCTAAGAAAATTTTTCCTATTTTCTAGAGAGAGCTTAGAATTACAGTCCTGCTACATAAATCCCATAGAGTCCTGGGATTACAGGCGTGAGCCACCGTACACAGCAAAGGATTTTAGTAAAGTCCCTTTGACCATAGTATTTCTGCCTTGGAGCCAGTTGACCACACTCTGCAATAATAATAATAATAATAATAATAATAATAATAATAATAATACCACCAAAATATCTACAAAAAGCACAGAGGAGGCACTATTAAATGATGAAATTGTGGTATTTCATTAACCAGATTTGTTCTTTATTTTAAAGGATAATTTTAAAAATACATTCAATTTCAAAGATATTGTAAAATATTTTGTGTGAATTGATTTACATTTAACAAAATATATCCCACTGTAATCATTAAGCTTTACTGCCAACCTGATGGCTCTCGAGTGCCCCATGGGGTTCGTAAAGCACACTTCTAGGACTTCGGGTGAGTCATGGAAGTGTGACCTCATTCAGGTTGTCTCGCCCATGGGCCCTACTCCCGTAGCCCCTACTAATGGCCTACTGCTTTTCAGTGGCAGAATCGGGGTACAACCCACGTAAGGCTGCCCAGGAATGAGGCTTGAGTTACCTCCTGAAGGGAGCACAACAGAGTCCATGACTGCCATGGCAGACAGCCTGGAACGCCCTGAGTGAACCTCTGCAGAGAGGGCATGGCTGAGGACCCCACTTCAGCCAGCAGGTTAGATCCAGCTCTTCCGGTTTCTTTCTGGAATTCATACCAACCACTTCCGCACTGACCCAGCACCAAGAAAGGGCTTCCACTGACTTGGGGAGTAGGGCCAGCTCCACCAGAGGGGTTCTAAGAACATTTGCTTATTTGTTCCTTTTCTTTCATACTATCTCTTGCACTTGCATTTCTCCTTTCTTCATTTCTTTTCTCCTTTATATTCCCCCTCTTTTCAATTTCTGTCTATTGCTTTATTGCTTCTTTTTTAGCCTACTTCTTTAATGACATCTGTATGTTGGGTGAAACTGCTGGAGCTAACATATTAAATTCCTGAGAATTTCTCATCTGGGACCTTGCATATTACATGTAGCTCCAATGGGCTGACGATTCCCTTTATGTCCTCTTTACTACAAGCTGGGGAACATTTTATGTCTCTCCTCTCTGCTACATTAAAAAAAAAAAAAAAAAAAAAGATCATCTACCTCCCATATGGTCAGAGTTTGACTAAGATCTTGCTTGCTGCTTAGTATTGATTAGTATCAGTTGTAACTGGCATTGTTCTAGTCTGAGAGAATGCATATTGCACTTTCCAGGATCAAGCCCTGGAAAGCTTTTGAGCACATAAGAAGTGCGAGGTTGGGCAAGAGTGAACCTACAGTCAATCTTATTCTTCCCTTTTCCAGTTGTGAAGAGAACCATTTTTGTCCCCTTTTGTTGTTTTGCCTTTGCATATGGCCCAAGGTGGCAAGCAGAACACTGGCTTTGCCAGACTTCCAGGGGAGGGCTCCCACGCTCACCAACAGGCCACGGTGTGGTGGGAATGAAGGACAACCCCAGGCATCCACAGGAGCTAGCTCCCACTCTGGAGCTCAGAACTTCACAGACATTACCTGGCCTATTCTGCATATATCCCACTAACCACGTGCCACTGGAGCTAGAGAAGCTTCAGAGATTATTAATCCAGCAACCCAATTTTATTCTAACAGACATTTGAATAGAGCTTGAGCATTTTTAAAGCTTCGCCCCAATCTCATTTAATTCTCAAAACCCTCCCTTAAATAAATACTATGCTCAGGAGAGAAAACGGGTCTGAAAGGGTTCGAGAGATTAGCTTGCAGTTGACCAACTCTCAGTTTCCTGAGACCTGGCTTGGACTTCTCTCTCCCCCTCCTTCCCTTCCTTCCTTCCTGCCCACCTACCTGCCTCCCTCCTTCCCTCCCTTTATTCCTTCCTTTCTTCCTTCTTTCCTTCCTTCCTTCCAAGAAATTAAAATTATATTAGAGTTCAGGGAACTTTTGTACCATCAAACCTTTCCAGTTCACCAATTTGTTGAGTGGAGACAGTGCCTCTTTGCCCTTATTTTCAAATTCCTGGTTACTTAAGAGAGTGTATTTTAAATACGTTTATTTGCCACTTAGATTTACTTTCCTCATTTGATTTGCTCTTCTCTGCTTTATGATCATTTTAAAAGTAGTTTCTTTTATCTTGTATGAATTATTTCAGCTTGCCTGATCATTTTCCTATTATATTCAATCTAAATTCTCCTCCAGATCCTCACCCCATCTTTCCAATCTTCTCTTATACAGAAGTTTTAAATGCAATATAGTGAAATTCATAACTCTTTTTCTTCATACGGTGCATTTATTTGCTATTCTAAAAGAATGCTTGTCAGTCTCTTAATGTAGAAGAAATTATAAACACAGTTATGAAAACTCTATATTTTGTTTTTGTTGTTTTATGGTTTTGTTTTTTATGTTTGCTTTTGTGTGTGGTATGAAAAAGAAATCTAACAATTGTTTCTACTTAAAGACATTCATCAGCATAAATTCAATAAGTAATCTTTTCCCAACTGATTTCTAACTCCAATTTTGCATAAATGACCAAGTACCATATGTGTATTGATCTCTATCCTGGACATCTATGCTATTTCATTGATTTATTTTTCTGCTCAGTTTCCTTTCAGCTTAGCTCTGTACATTAAAACTAATCCACGTCTATGTCTGCTGCCTCCTATCCACACCATTCCTACTGTCCTGATGCCAAAGAGCAACCTAAAAGCTGAGAAGCTCCTAACACTTTATCATGACAGTAAACTAGAAAGCACCTGGCTTCTTGGCCTGCATGCTGAAGACTCCACTTGCACTACTGAGAGACCCAGCTTTCGGGAGTGTGTTGTACCGCAGTGAAAGGAGGACCACACTGAAGGTCATGAGCAAGAAGGAGTGAGTCTCAGCCATGCATCCACACAGAAGCCATCGCTGGTGATCCCCATGCTCTGCCAGCATCAGTGACCATATCTTTTTTTCTTTCTTTTTTAATGTTTTTGGTTGAAGGCCTCACTTCGCAGCTTGAACTTACAGTGATCCTCCTGTTTTCAGCCTCTCCAGCACTGGAATTACAGGTGTGCGCCACCCTGCCAGGTCTTGGTGGCCAGCATGGCATGTGGTACCAGGGATCAAACCCTAGTCCTTGTGCTTGCCTAAGCAGGTGCTCAGCCATCTCATTGGCCTTATTCCTAATCAGTATCCTATAATATTTGTTGACCAAACATTCCAGTTTTTGATAATACAAGTATAGAAAAAAACTGGAAAAAAAATTCAGGTCCAGATCATACTACTATTTGGCAAATAACTCTATTCATGTTGTGTAATGATTTCTAGTTTTATTTGTATAATTTTGTTTGTCTAGTTATTGTGGTACTTGGAAATGAACCCAAGGCCTGTGCCCTAAGTTACAACCTCAACTTTTTGTACTTTCTATCTGAAACAGGATCTTGCTAAATGTCCAGGTTGGGCTACAACTTCCAATCCTCCTGTCTTAACCTCAGAGTGCTAGCATATAGGTGTAGGCCTCCATGCCCATTTTGATGTCCAGTTTCTCACATTTCACGAAGTTTACATTACCCAGGTTTTTGTACCTCAAATGTCCAGTATAACCGACCTTCTTTTGGCTCCTGGTTCTTGAAGGTCCAGTCCATGGTCTGCCATTTTCATTGCTTTGGGGCCTGTGGTGAAGCAAAGTGTCAAGGCAAGAGATAGGGAGCGTGTGAAGAACCAAACCCTCTCATGTTGCGGTAACTGGAATCAGAGAGAGGAAAAGATGAGATGAGAGTCCAGATATCCTCTTCCAAGCCATGCCCTCAGTAAATAATTCCTTCCAGAAGGCCCCACCTTCTAAGTGTCCCACAACCTCCCAACAGCATCACAAACCAGGGACCAAGCCTTCCATGCATGGCCTTTGAGGGACAGTCAAGATCCAGACTATAGAGAATTAAATTCTCTGCACTTATTTGTGACCTGGAAGCCAGCTCTTGGAAAAAACATTCCTCCAGCACATTCACACAGACCGTGGGTGGAGAATGTGAGCACAGATCAATGAACGCCTGAAGGAAAGGACAGATGGGACTTCTTCCTTCCCACGCCAGGGTGAGCTGACTTCAGGAGCTCGCTCTCTCTCTCTCTCTCTCTCTCTCTCTCTCTCTCTCTCTCTCTCTCTCTCTGACTGTGGAGCTAGACTAAGCCCAGAGGACAGGGGAGTGGCAAGGATGGGGACAGTTCAGAGACGGGTGTCTCATGGGGCTCAACTTTTAATCATCACCCAGACTAACCAGCATAGTTAGAAGCGTAAGTCACTGTTCTTAGTCAACATTAAGAAGGAGCCGGTAGACTGGCTTGACAAAATGCTTTTTAACTCAAACCACCAGCTTTATTTTTGATATCTTATAAATCATAAAGTATCTCATCTGTAAAATGTTTGAACTCCTTCATGGCAGCTTCAAGAATATTCCATAGCCCCGTCAGAAGATTGTTTGCCATATCAGAATACATTTTTGTACAACTGGACTTTCACTGGATAGCTGGGTAGGGACATGTTGACTCTCAACAAAAAACATGTTGACTCTTTGGCTCTGCCACTGAGGCTTTATGGCTATCAAAACACTAACTGCACAGAGTCAACAAGAGAAAAATCACTGTCTTCATATTTTTTGGATAACTCCCTTTCTTTTGCCTTTTCTCAAATAAAATTTTATGGAGAGATCATTTTCGGGAAATGTGAAAATAGCTCTGATTTGTAACCTCTGATTTAAATAACATTGTGTATTGCTCAAATTAAATTTCAATAGAAAGTCGATCAGCGCCACACCCAAGGATATTTATCTTTTAAACTGTGTTTCTCTCTTGCACTGTTGCTGACATGGCTCTTTGGATCTTCATTAAACAAAGCCATTCTTTTCAAAAGGAGAATAATCCAAGCTACTCGTACATTCAAAACAAGAAATTGAACAGAGGATGAAAGAAGAACTACTCCTCCTCCTTAAACCCGTGCTGGAGCCTCCTGGTAACATCATCCTCCAGGTCTATGTCAAGGGATCACGTTTTAGGTACCGCTGTGTTTGAGTAAGATTCTCTCTCTTCATCTAGCAATAAAAATCCTTGGACAGGATCCAGAACTGAAATCCCCGCATTGTATTATGCATAATAGCAGCTCATGTGTATGCAAAGTCCCAGGACAATTCTTCACCAATTTCTATTCGTTTTTCTTCCATTTTCAACATGCAAACTTGGCAGGCACGCTTGCCTCAAGCGCTCTGCTCCTCCTGCGTGGCTGCAGTTGCATGTTTGAACGCAAACTCTTTCCCCTGAAAGGTCTCCCTCTCCACGCTGGAGCCATACGATCTGTAGGTTGTCTTCCTAGAACGTAATACAAGAGCTTGGATCCAGCCGGCCAACAAATACATTCGCTAAATGAGGCTTTCTACAAATGTCACTCATTGATTCAACGAGGCTTTCCTGAGCGCCTGTTAGGCTCCAGGCATTATACTCCTCTGAATATAATAATGGATGACACTCGGGGTCAGGATTCCTGACCGGTGGTGGCTCCAGTGCAATGGGAAGAGCACCGCGGGCACGCACCTAGTCACCCTTTCTGCTAGGAGGAGGGAGAAACAAGCAGGATGCTGTGACAGAGAAGGATATGGGGGAAAGGCTGCTACCTAGAGTGGTGGAAGAAGTCCTGGAAGTCTGACGTGTGTGTCGAGACTGAGAAGAACTCCAAGTCCAAAAGGAAGAAGGGCGCAAGCCTGCAGAACAGCAGATGGAAGCCCTGAGGAGGGCTCAGCCCATCTTTTCTCACCAGCTCTACCTCAACAGCCCCGGGTCAGCCTTCATGAGGCCCCTGTGTGTTTCTCCCCAAGAAGCCTCCCTGCCCATACACATGGGGCCCTCTCTTATACCACCACCCTCAGCCCTTTCTCTGTCCCTTCCTCCCCGACTTGTGTTGTCCTGAGATGGGTTCTGTACTTAATGTCTCTCTCCGGCAAGCCCCTGCAGCCCACTGAGGATCTTGCACCCCTCTTGTTCCATGTGTGCTGCAGCACTGGAGTGGAACTGATGGGGGTGGCATTGACATGAGCTGTGTCATCAGGCCTAGTGGTGCAGGTGAACGGCCCAGGCTAAGCTGTTTTCCCATCTGCATCTGCTCACATTAGGCGAAATGCAAATAGATAGGCCCCATCTCTCTGTGTTCTGTTCAGCATTTATATGACACCTTTCAGCACAGAGCAAATGAGTAAGTGGAAGCAGAAGCGGCTGCTCTGTGCGCTCATCCCCAAGCTCAGCCGTGGCCAAGCATCTGGTGCCCACCTGCCCCGCACCCACTTCCTCCCCCAGGGTCAGCTCATGCACCACTGTTCTGCTTTCAGCAATGTTCTTCCCAGACAGTCTCGGCTGTTGAAAGAAAGCATTGTCCCCACGAAGGGAGAATGCGGGTAGCACGTTCCAAATCGGAGCTGCTAAGTGACAAATGAGTAAGAAAAAACATCCTGACATCATTAAGGTGGTCCTGAACATGCCGTCTGGTCCGGCCTCACTGGCTGCATCTCCAGCGAGGCAGAATGGCTTGGAAGGTGACGGAAGCCTGGAGTCTCCAGATAGGGTCATTGCAACCCCAGGAGGCTTATCAAGATTTTCTCACGTGGGGATAGAGGCACTTTATAGAAACTGCTAGGCTCTCGTCTCTGTACGCTTTCTTAGAAGGTCAGGCTCCTTTCAGCCACACTGCAGTGAACTGGTCTCTTGACTGCGCCTGGTAGTCTCAGGGTTTGGGGTAATACCTCAGCATGTCTGCTGCCGAGGCTCTGGAAGTCCTTCTCTAGCCAGTACCTCCACGATGGAGCAACCCACTCCTGTGCTCCGGGCTCCACCCAGGCTCAGCACCGGCAGGAAGTCAGGACACAGCAGAACCAGAGGTGGCATCTACAAGTTGAAACTTGCCATGTTCAGAAAGGGCATCTCTAAAATTCTTAACCTCTAGACAGCTGCCTGGAATGGAACCTAGCCACCCTCTCCCTTGCTAATGTAATGGGGCAGCATTCTGAGTCCCTGGAGAGGAGCCTGTGTTTGGGATGGCAAATGCAAAGCGGTGACACAGTGACTCATCTGCAGGTCCCATAGAGGTCGCTGGAGTAGAAGAGGGACCATCACTATGACAACAAGGCCTAGGCTCAATCCCACAGGAATTGGTTTTGTCTGTGTTGCAATAATAGTCATGCTCCCTGGTGGGTGGCATGAGATGTAACAGGAAACTTGCTTCAAAGTCAGCGGTCATGGGTACAAAAGATCTCTCATGAGTGTGTGACTCAAGACATCGCTTGTGGCTTGGGACAAGCCACTCAGCATCTTGGATTTCCCATCTGTCAACCAGAGGACATGGTGGCACCTGTCACATAAAATACATCAAGGACCTAACAGTAGCGAAAGAAAGGCCCTGAGCACAATGTCCTGCACACAGAAGGGGTGCAGGGAACGCTGATATTTACTGCAGACTGTTAATATGTCACATGCTGAATGATGTGCTTTATTTAATCCTGTAATGTAATCACACAACAACTCTCCAAGGTATGGCCCGTGCTTACAATCACTGCGCTGCAACGTTCACCTTGTTTTCCTAAGAGAAATGTTTTCATGTCAGTGGCTATTCCTGCCTGCAATTTTCCCTTGAAAAATTGCTCCAGACTGGGTGCTTCCTAAGGGGAAGTCTTCTCCATTAGCTCGACAGGAGAGGAAATGTAAGGGCAAGTCTTGACCTCACCATTACCAAGAAATCAACTGTGGAAGTGAGTCATCTCTCTCGCCACAGGGCTGGATTTGATGATTAATGGGAGACATTTAAGATTAATACACTTTCTTGTTGGAGTTTTGAAAACTCAAGATCTTGGAAATATGAGCCCAGAAAATAAAAAAAAAAAGAAAGAAAGAAAAGAAAAAGAAGAACAATATTTTCTTTCTAGTTACTCTCTTTCAAAAATTTGATCTCTCTCTCCCTCCAAGCCTGGAAACTTGCCTGTCCCTTGTCCATGTCACATGGCTTGCCTTTCTCACTTCTCACCTCGGAAAGGACATTAATCCCAGCCAAAATGGTTATCAGAGATCCCAAACACAAACAGTCTCTGCATTCCCCAGGGAGACAATGGAACAATTGATGGTGCTGGCGTGGGCATTGGTGAGAAACAAGAGAATAGCGCGGCCCTAACAGCTACTGGCACTGTATTTAAAAAAAATAAAAAAAAATATGAGTGCACAGCCTGTGCTGGCCTGAGCCCATGAGACTCTTGGGAAAGAAATGACACCTCAGAGGCCGACTGAGGCCAGGCCTCTCATAGCTCAGCCCAGGCCCATGTCCTCAGGGGAACAGGCTCTGTCTCATTCTGAAATAGGTTCTAAGCCCCAGCCCCAAGAGCCAGCCACCAGCCCTACATGTCCCCACCAGGACAAACCCACCAACACAAGTATGACTGGCATTTGCCGAGCACTTCCTGCTGAGGTGAGTGCGCGTTCAGCCTTCCGTGTAGATCTCAGGACAGAGGCCCTTGAAAAGTGATTCTCACCTTCTGGTTTACAAGGATAAGGAGCCCACAGCCCAGAGTCTTGAGAACCTCACTCCCAGTGCACAGCTTCTGAGGAGGAGGGCCAAAAATGGGAGCTTAGATCTTTGTCTTTGACCTGAATTCACTGCTTGCTGGAGAATGAATTGAAAGAAAAGGAAGGCACAAGAAGCAAAAGAAAGATGAAATGGTATAAGATATAAAATGACCTGTCATATTGACTTATATTGACTTCTGGGAAAATATGGCCACCCCAGTGATCTAAACAAGTTCTCTCCCCTCAGCTCCCGAGGATGCAGTCTTCTTGCTAGGAGCCTTCCTCATCAGAGAGACCAGGCACGCTTCTGCTTATCCCAAAAAGGAGTTTCCCTTCCCACTGCCCTGTGAAATTACTCATACAAACCGACCCCATCTCCTCTCAGATAGCAGGAGGCATCCCATTCTCTTGATACAACAACCTAGCCTGCTTTGGCCTCACTGTTGCTCTGCTGTATTCCCAGGTGCAACACCCATGTGGTCCTACATGGTCCGGGGTGCCCATCTCCCTTGGGCTGAGAACATGTACACAAATTAGCTGACGTCAGTCTCATTGGTCAGGTGCCCCACACACATTGCCCATGGCAGGAATCCCTCTGTCACCAATGGAGAGAAAGGCGATCGAACAGAAGGGAAACACACTCCAAGGAGAAGGTGAAGGGAATAGTTGGCCCTGAGAGGGCCCATGTACAGCGACAGGGTGACCACATGTGTCCCCAGACTATGATTCTGTGCTTACGGAAACAGGTCTGGAGAGAGAGAACTGGGTTCACAATCCTTCCTCTGCCATCTTCCCTGTGTGAGACCTCATATCAAACCCCTCTGTGCCCTTCATTCTTTCTCCATCACGTGGGGATGGATGATAGACCATTAAGTAATACAACCCATGTTGGAGAAGGCCCCAGTACCTAGCAAAGACCCGCTGTGCATACTATCCCAAACCTTTATGTTCTGGGATCCTCTTTTCTCTAAATTCACCCAAAAACCTCTTTTCCTGTCCTCTTGGACCCAGCCTCCTCTTACCTACATGATTTCTGCAATACTCCTTCCAGATTGTGATTTTATGTTGTCTCTGAATCATGTGCAAAAGGATGACCACCTATTAACCCACCTGCCTGTGCTGCCCCAGGAAGCCCTGGTATGAAGCCCTCTAAATTTGCTAGGACTTCTGTAACGCAGCACCACAAACCGAGAGACTTGAACAACAGAAGTGCACACCCTTGCTGTTGTGGATGTTTGCAGAGCAAAAGAAGGATTATTCTTACATTAAGTTGTTTGAGGAAATAGTTGTGGAGAAGCATGTTTGGACAGAGGGGTGTGATCCAGTGGTCAGAAGCTGGGAGGACTTCTCGAGACAGTGCTATCTTCAGAGACAGACAGACAGACATTGCAGCATTGCTTCCCTCCAGGTACAGGGCCACCACTTCTTTTTTTTTTTTTTTTTTGGACCACCACTTCCTGAACACAGGTCTAGGTCTTCGCACCTATTTCAGGAGAAGTTCTAACAATTCTTTCTAGGGTTTGTGATCTACTTCAGGGAATAAGAGCTAAGAACAAGCGAACGAGGCCTTCCTGCTTCTGCTGTTGGGAGAAATTCCGAAATACTCCACCTGCCCTTCCAAGATTTGGATGATCTTTGTCAGGCAGCCTCCTGCTTGTCTCTTTACCTTGTCATGGTATTGTTCCCACTGAGCTTCTGCCCCCAAACTCACCCTCTCTGTAAGGACACAGTCATACTGGGTTACAGTCCACTCTAGGGATCTCATGCTTGCTCAGCTCTCTAACTGCTTTCTGTCTGAATACAGCTATATTCTGAGCTTCTGGAGGCAAGGGCTTCAGATGTGACTATTAAGGAGGCACAACTCAATCTGTCACACAAAGAAAGGGCCCCATGGTTGGGGGTTAGAAGGCCAGAGCCCTACAGGAGTAGGAAGGAAAGGACTCCTGAGAGCCAACTGCCTAGTGACCAACATGGCTGTGAGGACAGGACGACCTCCAGAATGGCCTAAGGTGTCAAGGGGGGCAAAGATCACACTGTAGCTTCCTCCAGCAGGGGCACTGAGTGGCCACAGACTGACTCCAGTTCCTCCTGCCAACACTGAGGCCTAGGGACTACATGACTCCCTCACCAACAAAAGCCAATAAACTTTTTTTTTTTTTTTTTTTTTGCGGTACCAGGGATTGAACTCAGGACCTTGCTCTTGCCAGGCAAGCACTTATTGCTTATTCCACTGAGCTATCTCCCTTGTCAAAGCCTATAAACTTTTAAAAAGAAAACATCACACACATTCTGTTGTCTGTGAAAAACCTCAAAAAAAAAAAAAAAGTCAAGGACTGCTGAATCAGGAAATTCTCCCCTAATGGCTCTTATTGGAAATGTTTACCATTTTAATTTTATCTCCTCTTTCCTTTCAGATAGCTCCTCTGAGGCATTCACATGCAACAATACCATCTTTCAGGGATTCAGGTTCCCAGAGGACTCCCTCCAAATCAGGGCCAGCACAAACCCTTCTATAAGCAAAGCAGATGAAACGCCAGGGAGTGGATCTGCTCCGGCTCTCCTGAATTGACAGAAGGAAAATTCCGTTTTGAGCAGCACGGTCTTGTGGCCACCTGGTTAGGAGAAGAGCATTTGGTAGGTCACGTCCCTGAGGAATCTGTTGCCTGTGTGTCACAACCGGCTGTTGATGATCCCCGAAAGCTCTAAAAGATTTGCCATCACTGCCCTAAATGGTTACTGCTGAGAAGACACATACTAAAAGCTCAAATTTCATGTCTGGCCCTGACTAAAAAATTTGAAGAAATCTGCAGAAGGAGCCATTCAAAGACTGACAGTAAGCGTCATGTCACAGGACAGAAGTTCCGCTGAGAAAGGGCCATGCCATATGTCAGCCTTCCTCACACCAGTTTCTTCCCCTTGGGGCTTCTCTGGGCCACCATCTACCCTGACAGACTGGGCTACCCAAGCATCCCATTGCTTCCTTCTTTCAGGTTCTCACCTATGTGACCACTTTCACCTGAACCTAATGAGTAAACAGGCAGATGGGAAGCAATGGGGTTGGCCAAGCAGGAGGAAGAACCCAACGGGACATGAGGAATCTAATCTGGGGTAGCCATGCCAACCTACTTAGGATGGGCCCTTCCTCCACGGAATGCTATCTTTCTGGGAAGAAAAGAGAAGACACTTTTTTTTTTTTTTTTAGTTCAGAGCAATAAGTGGCAAGAGAACTGGAGGCATGTTCTCCTCCTCACCTGACTCTGTGCCAAAGGCACAGCCTGCTCCTTGAAGGCGATTCACTAATTCCGGGTTGGCATCCGGCAAGCCACAGTCTGGCAAAGTCCATCCTTCCTAATTCTTAAGTGGAATAAGGAGCCCATTGTTCCCAAGTCTGCTACATGCAGAACAAAAGAAGAGCCCGTGCCAACGGTGATCCTCAGCCATGCCATCACCACCCTAGGACAAACAATGCAAGGAAACACACTGAGTTTGAGGTGATATTTCAATCAACCAAACATGGTGAGGTCATTATCCCTGGACATAGGAATGGAAGGAAGAGACTGAGCCAGCAACCTGTGGCCTTTCCTGAAGGCACAGAAAGCTTCTCTGACATGTAGCAGGGAGGGTTGGGCTCGCTACCTGACAGCCTGTGAGCACAGGACAGTAGCCGTCAGCAACACAGCCACGTGGCAAGGACTGAGGACCCAGGTTAGGGACTCATTCATGTGCAAAGCAGAGTTGTTCCGTCCGTCCTCTCAAACACACTCATGCACACACTGCCTGATAGGAAAGGGGAAAGAAAACGTGTGTGAGACCCCTGGTCATGGGTGTGTCCTCTTGGCCATTGTCTTTTGGGCTCCTAAGAGAGGAGGCGAATACAGGACAAGTGTCTTCTGCCCAGGAACCCCTCATCAAACCTATACCCTTTTCCTCACAAAGGGTATCTCATTAGGCTCTTCAGCAAAGGGAGCAGAAAGAAGCCAGTTTGCCCAAGAAGCCTCCTCTTGCCGCCTCCATGGTATCTTCACATCGTTCCACAGCTTTCTGGGTTGCTTCCACTCCTAAGTACAAGTTTCGCACTCATAATTAAGCGTCTTTCAAGTATTAGCAAAAGTTTCATCCAAAACAAAACCCTCTTACTTTAGAGAGTCCTCTTCCTACAGCTGGGCCTGCTTCTGCTGAGTCAGAGAGGCAGGGTGGGTGGCAATATTCTCCTTCTTACTCCTCCAGCTCTGGGTCTTTCAGGATCAGAAGGGAGACTAGGAGGTACTGAGGTGTCTCAGTTACCTTTCTCTCATTGCTGGGACAAAATATCTGGCACCCAAAATCAAAGAAGGAGAGGTTTATTTAGCTCACAGTTTGTGGAGGTTTCAGTCCATACTTGGATGGCTCCAGGGAAGAATGGCACATGGCAGAGAGCAGCAGTTCATGGCAGCAGAAAGTAGCAAAATAGAAAGCAGAAAAGGGGAGGAGCAGTGGCAGCACGGGCAGAGGCAAGCCTCTCTCGCTTCCTTATCCTGCATTCAGGCTGTCTGACCCAGGGTGGGTGTAGCACTCACACCCATAATCCCAGCATTGGATCATGAATTAATCAGAAACCCTAGAAATATGCCTCATGACCTCATGACTGCATGTGACTTTGGGGGAACAAATAGGCACAAACCATAACATTGGGGTTTGGTTGGCAGCACTCTTAGAAGTACCTCACAACAAGGAATATTGCCTGTGTTAAATGGGTTTGAAGGCTCTTCTCCAAGGAACTCACATAAGAAATATCTTTTCTATACCATACCGTATCTTTTCTCTAACCATGTGATGGTTAGAGAACATTCTGGAAGCTCTTTTCCTGTCTTAGGCACTTTCCAATTGCTGGGACAGAGTATCCAACACCCATATCTTAACAGTGGAGAGGTTTATTTAGGCTTACCACCTTTCTCCAAGGCAGAAAGAGCACAGCCAAAGGGCCTAGGTGGAGGACAGCAAGGGGCAGGGTGCACCTTGATGAGGTCGCACCCTCAGTAACCACCTCCAGACGGCACCTCCAGCTAATTCAGTGGATGAATCCCCTGGTAAGTACGGCACTCCCTTCATCAAATCACCTTCTGAAATATGAGGAAGAAAGCTATCAGCAGTCCTAACCATCTGCCTCCTGCCTTCCTGGGTTATCTTGGTTTGGGCAGTTAGGTCATATTCACCCCCAGTTCTCAGGGAAATGCGTCAAACTCTCCAATGACACTAGGTGAGCCTCTGGGCTTCTGTAGCTCATAGCCAGGCAGCCAGAGAGCAAGAGTCCTGCCCCCATTTTCCAGGCTTCATTCTGCAGGGAACAATCCATCCCTCACATTGTGAGACCAAGGTGAGAGCTCAAGGGGAGGCTTGTTAGTTAATCTTTTTATTCTTTCCATTTAAAAAAAATGTTTTAAAAAGAATAAAAAATAGTTTAAAAATTAGGAGCAATACAGAATTTCGCTAAACAAGATAATAGAAATTCAACAATGTTATGTTGCATAATGATGTCTTCAAATTAGTTGCTTAGGTTACCAAGATATAAGTGTGCAAAATTGTTACTAAAAATGTTATTTATAAGAAATTCAAAAAGGAGAAGAAAAAAATTGAAGCATTAACTGCTCTTTTCATAGACCAGCAGAAATCAGCAGTACACTTAGCCAAGCTATAGTGTATAAATACACAAATATATCTTTTTTCCCTTTCTTCTCTTCCTTTTGTCCTTTTCCTTATCCCAGTTGTTCCTTCCCATTGAACAGACTCTCTTTCACAGTGTCTGTTGTACTTTTCAGATATTATTTACTCTTTCAGTTTCTTACGTTAGTGAGATAATGTGGTATTTGTGCATGTGGGTCTGATTTATTTTACTTTGCTGATTAATCCTATATTGCCATCTTGAGTGGACTAACACACTCCTGGAGAAGGGGCTGGATTGTGAGGTCACTAACCTCATCAATGAGCTACCCCATGGGTGAGTTTATAGTTGAACGTTTGGAGATAGGACATAGTTGGAGAAAGTGGGTCATGGGGCCATGCCTTTGGGACTCTATCTGGTCCCTGCCCTTCCTTCCTGTCACTCTTCCCCTACTCTCTGCTTCCTGGATACTATGAGTTGAGTTATTCTTATCCATGATGTGCTGACATTTGTACTGTGGAGCCAGAAAACTACGGACTGTACCCACTGAAACTATAAACCAAACTAACCCTTTCCTTCTTCAAGATGGGAGTGTCAGGTATTTTGTACCAGTGATGGGAGAGCTGGCTAATACAGGGATCCACATGCCAAACATTTAAATATTGAAAAATTACAAATCAAGCTTAAAGTGTAGCTGCTGCTCTCTCCACGCAGATCTCCATCTTCCACCATGGAAGCCATGAGTATACGAATGTAGGTCCCCACAGTGCATCTGAGAGCTACTCACACCCCCACGAACTGCCCGCTCGACCACACATGAGCCTAAAGCTGAGCACAGTCCACCCTGGATGGTTGGACCTCAGGAAAGATCTGAGCAGAACCTGGGAGGGGTCTTGGACATTCTGGGAAACCTGGACACGTTGAACAAGATGAAAATAGAAGAGGCAGCGGTTCCAGGATCCATGCCCCCATGTGGAGGAGCTGGCTGGAGAACCTCCAGAGAGGCACCCATATAACACATAAGGGAAGCAAAGATTACATTTGAGGGTAGTTCTAATGAACACTTTCATTGCCCTTCCCTCACCTGACTGAAGTGCACCATGGGAAGGAAAAGGCAGATATCACAACCCCATATCCTAAAGACCTCAGCTCAGTACTCAACAACACCCTTTCTGCTGTGGTTTGTGTCTGTCTAATTGTTCCCCACAAAGCCTCAGGCAGTCATGGGGCAGGTTCTGGAGTTTGTAGGGGATTTTTGATCCAGTGCTGGGATTGCAAGGGTGAGTGGCCCTGGGGTGGGTAATTTGCATTACAGTGTAAGGAGGAGAGAGGGACTAGCAAGTTGCCTGAGCTGCTGTTCTCTTGGCTCTTGCTTTTTGCCACCACCATGAGCAACTATTCTCTGCCATGTGCCCCTCTGCTTTGAAACCAGCTGAGTATAGTGAAACCCCCACTAACTGTGAGCTAAATAAACCTTTTTTCTTCATTTTGGATGGTGGATATTTTGTCCCAGAAACAAAAAAAGTAACTGAGATACTTTCTATATGCTAATATAATGGCCTAGAATATGGGGGAAGGGCAAAGAACAGCTGGCCTCCTACTGGAGGGGCTTGTAGTGGTTGATAGAGTGTGTCAACCTGAGAAGGTTAAAATTTTAACTAAGGGACTCAGCAGGGGGTCAGGGTCTTCACTTTTATAAACATCCTCGTCCCATGCAAGAGGAGGGCCCAGGAGGTGGTTTGAGTGTTGCGCTGCTCTAAGCTGGGTGTGCTTGCCTACAACTTAATGGAGAAAAAGAGGTTTGCCCTCTGCATCCCCTTTTGCTCTTGATGCTTTTGTTGTCTTCTGCCACTTTGCATTGTTGCCCCTGTGCCATGTCACGCTGCCTTGGAGCCGGCTGAGGATGGACTGAAACCTTCACAAACTGTGAGCTAAATCAACCTTTTCTTCCTTCATTTTGAGTCCAGTAATCTGTCTCCGCAGTGACAGAAAAGTAACAGAGACCTTAGTGTGCACTCTCCTCAGCTCTGGGGCCATAGCCCACATCCAAAGCCGCACATCTCATGGGGCTTCAGGGAACTCACAGTCCTAGAACAACAACGGCTTTCCATTAAGTAGAATGTTTTGCACGCCCACATTTTAACACTCTGTGAGGGAAGACAGAGCCAAAGTGTGGTTCACATATGGATGACTTTAAAGCCAGGCTGTGTCCTGTAACAAAAATAAGCTTAGGGAAACATGCCTGCAACAACATAGGGACAAGACACGAAACCCCTGTTAGGGACATGCCATGAAGACTTTGAGAGTGAACATCCACTTTCACAGTCAGAGAAACGTGTGTTAACATGCATGATCCTGGTTTCAATTCCAAAAGCAAGGTGCTGTCCCCAGATGCCACCAACAGAAAACCCTCTATAGCACAGCACAGCAGTGCTTCTGGGTAAGCAGTAGGTCATGTCGCCAAGACACAAGGCCCCGATCTCCACTTTGTAGAACGGAAACCTTTGGGAGCACTGCCAGCTCCCCACCTTGGCAGCCAAATCAACACAACTGTTACCATGTGGCTGCCACCATTCCCAGATTCATCTCTGCTCTGGTCTCTGGCTAGCCTGGG
>PVKN010013954.1:0-19561 GCA_004027915.1 Capromys pilorides | reverse complement strand
GAGAGGGAGAGAGAGAGAGAGAGAGAGAGGAAGGAAGAGGAGGAGAGAAGAAAAAGGGAAACAGAAAAAGATTAGCAGTAGATGGAGCAACAGGAACAAAGAGAGGAAGGCGAGACATCAGCATGGCCCCTGGCTTTTCCTTTTTTCCAACCTGTGTCCATTGAGCAAGATTGATTCTGTGATAGCTTATCAAGGGAAGAAAGAACTTTGTGCTTTGGATGAGATTTCTGCTTCTGTCCCCTTAATCGGCTCTCAGCTCCTGAGGCCCTCCGTAGACTCAATTCCCTCTAAGCCATAGATAATGGAATCACAGCCTCAAAATGAAAGAACGAAAGAAAGAAAAAAAAGCCTTTGAGGTTGTCTAGTTCATTTCACAGAGAAAAGGACCAAAGCCTCGCGAGGGGTGACTCAGCCAAGGTCATTCCGCTGGCTGTGGCTGCGTCTGCACTGGGATCCGTGTCTCCTGACGTCAGCGCGGGGCTTTGCTGCTGTCGCTGCTGCGTGCAAAGGCGCTGCTCCCAGTTCACCATTCCATTATCTCTGGTTTGGCGGCACTTTCAGCTTTCCTGAAAATGTGATCAGATAAATGCCAGTCGGTTTGCGCATTAATTTGCTTTTCTTAGGCCTTGTAGGCCGTCGTAGGGATTCCAAATACCTTGGCTTAGCATAAAAGGCTCGTTCCAACCATCATGCTCTACAGTCCTCATCCGCTCTGTGCCTTGTACACATTGAATCGCACTTTTGGTTCCTTGTCTATGCTACTCCTGTCTGAAAAACATGGCAGAGTTAGCTGCCAGTTGGTTCCACATAATACCTCAATCAACAGCGATCCACTGGCCAATCGCTAAGATCTATTGCCTTGTGACTTTGCATATTCACACAGTGACTTACCATACACTGGGAGATCAAGGAACGCCAGCATAGCCATCCACTGCTTCTGGAGATAAAGGCTACACTTCATTGTGTTACTAAGGAATCAAGCTTCAGACAGTAAAGCAAAGCATTCTGGGTATTTCAAGCAAGAAGGTCACTGAAATATGAGACTGGCCACATACACGACCAGATGCCGGAAGGTCAGGAAACTGTCCTGTTAGTGTTTAAGCTCCTGCTAAAATTGCAGGCCCCAGTGAATGGTTACCCTTACCTGGAACGCTAAATCAGGTACTTTTCAGAGAATGCCGAAGTCCTCATTATTCCATCCCTGCGGGAAGAGTACTAATGCTGCTCATTCCTCCGCTGGCTTCTGCATCCAATGGGATCCCTTCATGGATGCAAGGTAGACTGGGAACTTGCTGCCAAGGAACTCTGGGAAACGTGGTTCCTGGACTTAGCTAGAGATATCTGGATAGCACAGAGGAGATAAACGTGCCAAATTGTCAGCAGGCCACTGGCATGGGTTACATTCCTGTGTCCTTATTGTAGGAGAAAGGGGAGGAAAATCCTTCTTTAGGACTTTGATTTTCATTCTCAGAAAGCAATTTTCTTTCCTGCTTGCTTGCTTTTTCTTGCTTGCTTGCTTGCTTGCTTGCTTTCTTCTTTATTTTGTACAGCATCGGGAATTGAACCCATGGCCTACACACTGAGCTTCATCCCCAGGATTCTTTATTTTATTATTATTTTTTAATTTGAGACAGTATCTCCCTAAATTGCTAAGTAGCCCAGGCTGGGCTGGAACTTGCAATCATTATGCTGGGAGTGTAGGCATGTCCCCTCTTGCCTGATTGTGTCCCTTCTTATAAAAGGAGTTTAAATTTCCACCTATTAACAACTTAATCTGCAAAAGAATATGGACCCTGACTGTAAAGAGAATAGAGCTACCAAGGACATGGAAAGCACAATATGCAGTCATTCACAGGCTAATAAGCAAGATGAGAATCAAGAAACATTTTCTCTAGCCAACCGAGACTTTTATACAGCCATAATTACAACCACTCAAGTCTGTGCTGGCAGTGGGAAAACAGACATAGGCAATATGCAAATTAGTGAACCTGACTATGTTCCAATAAAACTTTATTTATAACCATAGACCATGGGTCAGATTTACTTTATGTGCCACAGCTTCTGGTCTTTGGTATAAATCAATAGTAAACAATGCCAAAACAAAACATAAAATCTTGTGCTGTACAAGGACAGGAATAACAAAATATTTTAGCTGGCATCATTGGAACAATGACAATGCAGGAGACTGGAAAGCAGGTACAGAAAGGGTTGGAAATATTTACTTAGCTGTGGCGAGGTGGTGGTGATGTGGCCTGCTTCTAATCTTTGGTGGGGAGGAAGCAGAAACTAATAGCAGGATCCATGAACCTTCTCGGCAGTTGCTTAACACCTGCATAGTAGCTGGTGTGTATCATTCTCACCCTGGAGTCTAAGCCTAGGCATTTTCAACAAAACTTTTGGCACCATGAAGAGCAATCTTTCAATCTCAAAAGATGCAAACCTGATTGACGCTGGCTTATGCGTGAGGCAGGGTGACATGTGGCAGGGTGCGCTTGCGTGGCTCTATGGTTGGCTGCAAGGGTGCATGCGGCATCCACGGAAGTCAGTGTCTCCCCTCCCCTCAGCTCTGCCTCTTCTGCTCCTCTTCAACCTCACTTATTTTTCTTTGGGGAGGTGCACGCATGACCTGCAAGGCTCAGCGGGCAGGGAAAGCGTCTTCACCTGGCAAATCCTTGATTGAAGTCAGCCTAATCTGGGTCCCAGGCACAGGACAGGACCCATTTTTCTGGCATTAGTGAAGGAAAATGCTCACTGCCTGGGCCTGTTACAGGCCCCCTCACAGATGGGCTCCGCTCCACCCTACCCAGGCAGACTAAAGATAGAGGAGGAAATATAATTCCCAAAAGTAAATTCGGAACGTTGACATCAGTCCGCAGTATGTGTCAGTCAGCCTTTCATCACTAGAACAAGACACTTACGACCACCAGTTTATAAAGACAAAAGGTTTATTTGTGGCTCAGTTTCAGAGGCTCCAGCTTATGATTCACTGGATCACCACTTTGGTCTTGCAGCAAGGTAATAGGTATGGGCAACAAAACAAACCTACCACCTCACTGTCCAGGAAGCAAAAGAGAGAAGAAGGGCCCATGTAGCCATAGCCCTCACTGACGTCACAACAAGGACCTAAGAACCTCCCACTAGGTCTCACCTCTCCCAGGTTTCACTCCCCTACCATTGGCACCTCCTTCAAACAGAGCCCCTAGACTTACAGAGTCCCTACACTTTTGAGTGGTATTCAAGATCCAAACTATATCATAATGTACTGTAGATTAGGCAGCTAAAACCAGGAGCCTGCTAGCTTGGCTTTCTCTTATTGTACTCCAAGTACTATACATACACATAGCTAATTACAGACACCTGAAAGAGGTGGAGTGTAGCCAACTGGTACAGCTCTGCTCCTAATGTCCTTCTGAATAGTGCTGCTGTGTCAGCCGTAGGCAGGTACTGTCACTGGCATGCTGCAGATCAGTAAATAAGGCTGAACAACCCAGCGGAACTTGCTTGATCAAATAAGTGCGACAAACTCTCTCGGGAGGTACCTTCTGAGGTTTCTTGAATGCAACAGAGATCTTTTACTTTCCAAATTGGAATCATTTCATACTTTTTTTTTCCTGCTTTTGCTCTGTAGTCCTCATAAAAATAGTTAAGAGAACACATACAACTGGAGAGACAGAGAGGGAAGGAGGGGTAGAGAGGAAGGAAGGTCACAGCTTTCTTTCTAGATAGCTATTGCACTTGGCTTTACATTTCCGTTAGCGTATTCACAGAAGCGGATAAAGACTTTGAAGATTTTAAAAGGGAAGAGCATATAGATTTCATTTTATCTAGCTGCAGAGCTGTGAGTTTCTTCACGCCTAACATACAGCCTACCATACCAACTGCGGCTGTGCAGTCTAAGCGTGGCCACCAGGACTGCAGTGTGAGCAAGTGCTGACCTTTCAGATTACTGCCTAAGCCCTCATTAAGAAGAGCATCCAGAATGACAGCCGTGCCTCCGAGGAAGCCCGGCATTCCACGCCAGTAGCCCAAGCAGTGAAAATTGACTTGGCGTGGAATTCTCCTCCCCCAGACCCCCATACTGGGAGCCAGGGGCCCAGCAGAGCAGAGTCTTGGCAGATTCCAGTCACTAAGGAGCTTTCTTTTATGACTCTGCTCTGTAAGAATGCATCTAGTTAAATCCACAGGGTCATTGTCTGTGGCTTTCAAAACATGAGGTTTTATGAAGGAATGTGGACCTGGAATCTAAGGTTCAGAGCGCAGACCTTCAAGCAGATTAGTCACCACGGGGAGCATCAGAAGAGTTTTCCAACCTTGGCTTCGTCTGGTGGCCTAGCAACAGTGGGGCCTCTATTCAGCAGGCCCACGTTTCCACTGTGGTGTGGTGGACAGAGCAGTGGGCAGGGATCCAGGAACTCTGATGGTCTCATTTCAGCCCTCCAGCTGGCTCCTGGTTGCCCAGCCCCCTGGGCAGTTTCTTAACTACTCTGCCTGCATTTCCAGCTTCTTGAGTTAGGAGGAGAACAGCAACGCCTCCCAACAGTTCCAGGTGGGAGGTACAGGTGGGTCAGGCAGACGCACATTGGTGGTGTGGTAGGCTTGCAGCTGTTGACATCTGGAGGCTAGGTCAGTCATTTGTGATGGAGGAAGCATTCTGCCATGTCTAGTGGCTGAAACAGGTATTTGCTGCTCTTAAATTTGCCTTCTGATAAGATAGAGAAGAGAGATGGGAAAACCAAAGAGGTAAGCAGAGACCAGAAGCAAGTGAAGAATTGGCAGTCCATCCTATGGGATTCATGGAACCTTCTTTAAGAGAACTCTATAATGCTACATTTAAATTTCAAGTTACATTTTTCCAAATTTGAATTTAAAGTAATATTTTCTCCTCACATAGGAGTCTGATGAGAATTGCTGACTAAGTGCTTTTCAAATTCGTTAAAATAATTTTACACGTTAGGTAGAAATCAGCTCCAATGAGCAGATAGGTAGCCCTTTGTACCAGGCAAGGCATTCTGTGCGGCTCCTGTGGTTTAATGATGGTAATGATGGCTGCTACCTTTATAGTCTGTGGTTTGCCAGACATGGGGCCCCATATGTACTTACAGATCACTTTATTTTTCTTCCAAATAATAGCTGCAAAAGTTAGGGTGTTTACCATGATCATCATTTTATAGACTAGGGACTTACTCTAGACACCCAGGAAGTAAACAGTGTGCTCTTCAGTTGGGACTGAGCCCAAGAATTTCAGTGGATTCAAGAGTCCAAAACCTAGCCCTTTCCATGACTCAGGTTAGAGTCGCCATGATTATTGGTACTGTCACATGAGACAAGAGGTCCCAGAATGAAAAGCTGAACCCACAAAGAAGTGCTGAGCCTAATCAAAACTGCCTGAGTTAGCAAATTATTATACAGTATGCCCATCTATATTTGAATTTTAGATAAAAAACTCAATAGTTTAAGTGTGGTTTATGCCATAGTTGGAACGCATTTGTGCTTAAAAAAGAAAGGGTTTGCAGTTTATCTGAAATTCAAATATACCTGTGTTTCTTTGTTTTATCTTACAACCCTGTCCCTAGGAAACATAGTTGCTATGGAAAAGAGACTCCTTTGCATTTATCTTCACCAGCCAGGGATCCTATAGAAGAGAACCTGCTGAGGAAACTCCTCTCTAAAACTCACCTCTCAGTTTTTCCCTTCCACCCAAGGGGAAGTTGAAGCTATGGGCTTCTCCAGTCTAACTGCCTTAGGTACTCATTGTAGACAGAGGCAACTAAGCTCCAGGGAGATGTAGCTGCCTGGTGGGAAAACCCAGCCTAGTACCAATGGGCCATTGTGCTCATGGGAGGAGTTCAAGGGCGATTTCTGCTCAGGGAGTAGTAAGAACTGTGGGCCTGTACCCTGCAGCCGCCTATGACTCAGCGATGCGTGTGCTTGGCTCAGTGATTGCTCAGGCCCTATCCTTTATCCAGCAAAGTCTCCATGCACCTTCCATCTTTATACTTGGCTTCTGCCCTGTTCTGTTTCTTTATTTCATCTGTCTGCACCTTCTCGCCAGCCATTTAAGTCAGCAACCTCTTTTAGGAAGGTAGCTCCTCAGGAGATATTGAGGCTTTAATTTCAACTTGAAAATTACATTGGATCAGATGTCATAATTTAGACAAATGCATTCGGGGTTCACCACGTTTATGAACATTCTCAATAATCCTTCTATTGTAAACATAAGGCACTAGTAAAATCTTAGCGAGGCCCAAGGTACAGCACAAATGTGTGTAAATAAACATTGTGTTGAATTGCCACCTCTGAGCCTTGAATGGCCAAATGGTACAAACATGAATAGGAACTAAAAGGAAGAGAGAAGTGTAGAGGTGGACTAAAGCACATTTGATTTAAAAACAACAAGGCTCTTACTGATTTATAAATGACCTACAACTAGAAATAGGCATCTCTGTTTTCTGTGATAAGAGTATTCTACTGAGGAAAGTCTCTGTATCCAAAAGAAACAAGAGAAGCTCCAAAATCACTTAACTGAAGAAACAGTTGGTGTTATGCTTTCATTTTGCCTGCCCTGTGATAGGCCAGACTTTGAATTTAGAAGACCTCAACCTTAAGCATGGCATTGTGTTTACTTTAACAGAATCTTGTGGCAAATCACAGATTGAGATCTGCCCAAGGGTAGCAAAACGTTCTTTAGGGTTTTTTGAGAAATGATACGAATAAATTATGTTCACAATTTCATAACCACCATTTTCTTGGCTTTTGATCTTATTGCTGCATTCACACTTTTTTCTTGAGCGTCAATAGATTCAATAAGTAGCCATGGGAGTGATTTGAAAATTATAGTATGAAGAGCTGCTGGTGGAGCTGCTGAGTGGTTCTTAAACTTCCTTCGTGTTGGCGCTAAACTCAAGTTCTGATTTATAAGTGGTTTGTCCCATATTTGAAGAAATAGGCTTCTATCATGAAAAAATTACAGTTGGACAAAGGAGAAACATGCGTCTTAGGTTCCTTTCTTATTTTTGCCCCAAGAAAGATTGGTTTTGAGGGGCAAGGGGAGTTAGTTCTTGGATATGTGAGTGTGAATGCTAAAGCCTGTTATGTATTTAAATCTGGCCAGTGACAATTTATCTTCATGTTCCTTTTATCCTCACCCAAACCATTAGGTAATCAAGTTTAGACTATTCACATATGCATTTTCAATATTTAGCTTCAAGCCATTTAAACCAAGGTGCATTTCCGTGATTAAAAGTGGCACAATAAGAAGAGTTATGAAAAATGACTCTAAAAGAAGAAAATTGGAGAGATAAGCTAAATAAACGAAACCAATTAGAAAGCAGGCTTCACAAAGAGATGAAAATACATGTAATTTTGTGGAAGAAATAGATAATGTTAGTTAGAGGTTTATAAAGTGCTTGGGGGAAAACGAGAGGCAGCCATTTAAATGGAAGGCAGAGATGAGTCCGTAATCAGCGGAGTTGATGGAGTGGGGGAATAAATTATTTGAGATTCAAGGTTTTAAATAGGGTTTCGATGGCGTTTGGAGACAGAATGTCAGAAGACCAACATGGGTGAATTACAGAGATTGAGGTGAGAGGAAATGAAAGAACTCGAGCAGCCCGGATGAAGAAAAGAAAAAGAATGAATTCTAAGAGATGAAAGTACTGAATAGCGCAGTGAGGCTAAAATATGAATATTCAGCACAAACATATGATTGTCAGATTAAGTAGTTAAAAATGATTTGAACATACTAGGAGTTAGAAAAGATAGAGGAGACGGAAAGTAAGGCGTTTTGTATTTCTTTTCCAGAATTAAAAGTTCTGATTGCAGGTGCGGAGGGGGGGGAGTTGTTGAGATGAATTAAATCAAGATGCTTCTGGCAAATAGAGGAAGATAACACAGAAAGGAGTTGAAATTACTGCCCTCCCCGTGAACCCGATTTTGTATCTCTTGTTTTGTCCAGGAAGCCGCCCCTTGGAAATTCTCACTCAACCTTTCCATTTATTAGAATATTCAAACTCCTTCTAGGGCTATAATTTTTAGGAATTTTATCACTTAATTTGCAATCACCTCTGGTTTGGATCACGAATGTCTCCCTGGTTTTGATCATGTGTGGAGGTTTTGTATCCCCTTCTCTGTCTCTCAAGATGAGGACTGAGCTCCTTGTACCAGCTGCACTGCCTCCTGCCCCGGGAAAAAGACCTGTTCTCTTCTGGCACTTTTTTTGTTGTTGTTCTACTGTTCACAAAACAATTAGGTACACAAATAGAGCCCTGTTTTAGGGGAAAGAGAAGCGAACGTTAAATTCAGAAATAAGTACTCTGGCTCGAAGTGTAGGGGAATATTAACCGACAAGAGTCAATTCAAGCAAACGACTGACCGCAAGAAGGTCGCAGTGACCAATGCGGAACAAAGACATTTCAAGTCAAAAATGGAAAGCTAACTCCAGCGTTATTTCACCTGACAAGGACTGTCCACATACTTAACACAAATGGATGCATTTTTTTTTTCCTTTTCTTTTCCTTGGGTAAGTAAACTCCATTACATAATTGTTGTAAAAGGGGTTGTCCTCTTGCTCAGGTAACCATGAAGTGGTTTGTTCCTTGTCAAGATGAACATTCCTAGGCCCCCCTGTCTGCGCTTGAATCTGACGGAACTATTTTGAAGATTCCATCTTCACAGAATAAGAGGGATTTAACATGAAGAAGATCGTCTTGGTGACCCCTGCGATGGGGAGTCTACTGACATGTGTTTCTTGTGAGTTTTCCCCCTTTTAAATGAAAGATGATCTGGCCTTCAATGGGAATCCCAGCTAAAAGGCACAATATTGATGGTGGCTTATTAATTTATTAAAAGAAGAGTAACACTGCATGAAGGAATGCTGGGGTGATTTATGGTGACTCTGTCAGGTACTGGCTCATGCGCATTCCTGCCTTGAGCCCACTGCTGCATTTGCTAGCAGAACACAGAGATTTCTTTTCCTTATCACCAAATGACCACTTGAATTAGTCCCGCGTACAAGACCTCAATAAAGCTGTCTTTCTGCTCGGAAGTGATTCCCCCCAGTGGTGTGATTAAGGCTGTCCATTTGCGGTTTTCCAGTGAAAACAGATGGGGACTTTTCTGTGAAACAGAAGTCTGTATTACGGGGCATTAGGCATTCTTTCTGACACCAGCAAGATGAGAGTGGAGTGTGCATTTCCTCTCCACTCAAGGGCTAACATGGCGCTTCCTGGCACCAGAGCACGGCGGGGGCCACTGAAGATGTCATTGTGTACTTTACAACTCTAAACATTGCTTTCAGCCTGGTTCCAGCGTGCTTCAGGCCCTTGTTTCCAGCAGGAGGGGGCATCAGTTGTTTCACTGGCAAGCTACCGAGAAGGGGTGAATTTATAAGCATGGCTTCCAGAAAAAAGAAAGCACATTTCATGGTGCCTGGTTAAGGCTTTGGATTGAGGGCTAGGGATTTGAATGGTCCATTGCTTCATATAAATTGAAATTCTTTCTGAATTTATCCCTAGTCTAGGTTTGAAAAAGTTGGGATGTTTGTTCTCCCCTCCACTGATGCCTTTTTTTTTAACCTCTCTCCACTGTCATAGCAATCTTTGTAATTTTTTATTTTATGTTATGCTAGCAGCCAGCCTTATGATCCTATATGGAGATAATTTTTCTCTTTTGTGTTTGTCCTTCTTTCCACCAGCTCTTTCTCAAGTTTCATCATGGACCAGGAACAGCCCTGGTATAAGGATTCTAAGTAAGAAGGTGCTGGAACTCAAAAAAAGAAAGAAAGAAATTGACAAGTCCACTGTGGAAGTCACATTCTCAGCCCACCTCTGCCAATAATTGGCAGAGAAAAAGGCACAGAGATCTCACAGTCAGGGACGTGCACCATCCACTGTTGTATGGGTGACAAGGGCACAGTCACTAGAGATAATCTTCCTGTGGTACATAGGACAGCCAAGAGGTCTGGAAAGGGCTTCTGAGTTAGACTGCAAGCTCGTCAAGGACTTGTGATGTTCCTAGCACAGGGTACCTAGAACCACAGTAAAGGTACTTAAGCATGGGGAATGATGGATGCATGGGTGAAAGAAGGATGGGAAGAGTCAAAAAGATGATTGGGGATAATTTACATCTTGAAAGGTGAGTGAGCAAATACTTGAGCAGGTAGGCAGAAGGGTGCCTAAGGGTGATCATCAAAGGGTGATGTAGGAAACTGCTTGAGGTTTCAGGATTTACACATACATGTAGTTTATATGTTCATATATGTGTTGTACTCTGTTGTGACATGTATTTTTATCCTTTTAATCCTCGGTCTTCCCAGGGTAACCTTTGTTAGTTCTCAGCACAAGAGGATTGCTGGATGGGAGTAATCAGAAATTCTTAATTAACATAGTGAAATGATGAAAGCCATATTTTAGAAAGGTGACCCAGGCATCATTATGGGGCACAACTTCATAGATTTAAAGTACAGATTATAGCAGGATAAGTCATGGCTTACATGGGAGGGAGGGAATGAGAGAGAGAGACAGAGAGAGACAGAGAGAGAGAGAGAGAGAGAGAGAGGACCCTCATTCATTGCTCTATTTATGTATTAGCACAATGCCGCTGCACTCTTACAGTGATATGGACAAAAGCACTCTAGGAAATCATGTGACAAATGCACTAGAATTTGGAGAAGTGGAAAACAGCAAGATAGGCTGTGTTTGTAATCAAAGTAGAAAGTAATGAAGGATTTAGCAGCCTCTTTACATAGGAAGAAGCTACCCTGGGCTAAGCTTGGGCCTTACTGTGCACAGTATATTCTTGGGTTGACTTTTTCAGGACAATGAATGAGAAAGGAACCTGGAAAGATGGAAGGAAGCTTCAAATGTATTGAAGGAATTTTTTTTTTCAGTCCTGTGTTTGTTAAAAGCACAGGCCTCTCAGCTCATCTTAATACATTTGTTTTACAAACAAATAAAAATTTTAATATATAATGGAAATATTACCACTGGTTTTCATGGCATCTGAGTCCCACATCACTGTTGAAGCAACAGAATCATAGATATTTTATAGAAGGAAAATCATCTTCCATAGAAGGAACAGGCTATACAACTGGAGGCTGTATTTGTTTTCTGTCGCTGCTATCGCAAACTGATATAAATTAGTGTTTTAGAACAAAATAAATTTCTTTTCAGAGAAGCAATCCCTGCACTAGAGAACAGAGGTCTGAAATCAGGTGTTGATAGGCCATGTTCCTTGAAAAAGTCCTGGGAGAATCCGTTCCTTTGCTCTCCCTCTTCTAGGGGCTCTGGGCATTCTTTGATTGATGCCTGAAGAACTCCAGTCTGCTCCCATATACACATTGTCTTCTCCATGTCTGTCTTCTTCTTTGTGCGCCTTTCAATGGTCACTTGTCCATGAGATGTAGGATCCATTCCAGTAAAGCAGGGTGTTTTCCTCATCTCATGATGTTTAGTTTAGTGACATCTGCAGAGATTCTCATTCCAAATACAGTCACGGGCTCAGCTTCTGGGGGGTTAGGGCCTGAACATATCTTTTTTTTTTTTTTTTTTTTTAAAGAGGTGTCACTCTTGCATCCACTACTGTGAGGAACTGTTTCTTAACCAATATCTATTTATGACACTTTACCAGGAGAAAACTCAGAATGTGTCCCCCAAAGGCCCATATTGAAGTCTCCTTCCATAGGCAATCATGTTTATTGGGAAATGGAGATTAGATATCCTAATATCTCTAGGTATTAGGTTGTGTTCTTGACAGGTAGAGTAAGACCTCAGCTCATTCTCCTTCTTACTGTATGGCCATGGAATAATCACCTTTGTTCTGCTGTGCACTCCCACCATGCCATACTGCTTTACCAGAGACCCAAACATAACAAACCAAACTGAACACAAACAGAGCTTCCAAAACTCTGAACCAATACACACCCTTCTTCTTTATGAGTCCATTGTCTCAAGTTGTTTGTTATAGTATGGGAAACTGACCAAGACACCATGCAAGCCAATGCGAAGGGAAAAGGACTGGGTACAGATTGCCCGTTGGCACTGAGGCAGCTGGAGGATGGCGAAAGACACAGCCTACATGGTGCATAGAGATTCTGTTCCTTTGTTGTCAGGAAGACGTACTTGCTGCTTCTTAATAAAAATCTATACTTTGCAATGGCACTACCCAGGGAAAATAACTCTAAATGTGTGATGTGAATGTTCGCTATTGTAGTGTGACATCTATAATTTAGACCAATTGCCTCGTCTCTCAGGTTCTTGAGATCTCTTCTATAAAGTAATTGATCTAAACTGGATAATTCGAAGTTCCTTTCCACTTTGAAGTTTATCACCTCCGGTGTGAGCCATCCAGCAGGTGCCTAGCGCCCCCAGCCCACTCTGCTCTCTCCTCGCATGGTTAAGTACTTGCAGCCTGCTTACATTATCACAAACGCCTTGCTGGCATCCGGAGGACGCTCAGCCCTGAGCAGCCTGTTTCTTTTCTAGTCAATGGGTCTCTGGAGGACTCCGCAATGGAAGCTACCTCCTTAAGCAAATTAAAAGTTTTATTGGCGAAATATAACTCGATAATGGACGTATACATTGTCATTATAACTTTGCAAGGAAGAAGATTCAATTTGGAACACCGACAGAAAGGCAGGTGGAAGCGTGCACCCTGAGCACATAACGCGGTCCCAAGGAGTTTGAGTCCTGCGGTGGTTGCTTGCTGAATTTGAATGCAAAGGTCTAGGAAAACAGCTCCCTGTGTGGGCTCCACTTTTGAAGGAAACCTCTGCAGACCGAGCCTTGTCACAGCTTACCCGCTTTTCCTTGCACTTCAGAGCTGGAAACCCCGTTCGGCTTTCAGCCTAGGATTCAAACAGTTCCTGTAGCCTCAGAGCATCCTACTGCGCTAGGCTGTGACTGTGGCCCTCTGCTCAGCATCTGACACCCCTGGTGTTGCACTCTCTTCACACTTTCAGGATTCAAACAGCCCTGCAGCCAGGAGCAGCCAGGCTCTAAGTGGCCTCAAGCAGTGTGAGCGCCTTGAGCTCTGAAGCCAGACACCTCTGGGCTGTGATTTTGGTCCAGAAAATCCCTTCTGTTGCAGCCCCTTCCCTCTAGCATAAACTTTCACTTAATGACTTCTTCTAACATCCAGCAGGCAAGCTTCTCTGGGACTCCTTTCCAGTCTGTCAGGACCCTAACCTTCCAGGTTTTCTTCTTCAAAAACAGAAGGGGAAGGAGGGAGAGAGTTGAGCCAACTCTTTGGTTCTGAGACTGGGCCCAGCTCTAGCGTCTCCTTCCCTTTCAGCAGTTCAGAGCCTGCCTCTGCTTTTGTTACCCTGGTGACATCATGGGGGAGAGGCGCCCCAGGCCATCATTAACATTTAATAAGGACCCTGTATTTACCATGTCTTCACTTCAAATCAGCTAGTCTAAGCACAATTTGTATCTCTTCTATGAGACATGTTTTTGCTATTGTTGTTTAAGGTACTAAATTTTCAGACATACGACATCTCCCATAGAAGTCTTATGTGCAAAAGAAATGAACGATTTGAAATTCCTTGTGTCTGTTATCATGTGAGATTATTTTGTTGCTTTGTTTTGCAGAATTAGGGAAGGAACCTAGAGTTGCTCTATCTCTCACCCTATCTATCTATCATCTATCTATCTATCTATCTATCTATCTATCTATCTATCTATCTATCTATCTGTCTATCTATCTATCATCTGACACAGGGTCTCTCTAAGTACCCAAGGCAGAATAAGATAGTTTTAAACATAGTGGAGTTGATTTCATGGAGGATGAGGGACAGATTCAAGAAATTCTACATGACAGCCATTTAATCTTCCTTCAAACAAGATCATTACATAAATGATATATGAATATCATAGGAAGAACTGCTTTTGTATTAGTCTTTAATAAAATAAATATTCTCATGTAATCTAAAAATGTCAAAGTCAGATGTGGTAGAACCCTGTAGTCCCAGCTACCAGGAGGTTAAGAATAAGGTCCCCTTGAACCCAAGAGTTCAAGGCTAGTCTGGGCAATAAAGTGAAATTCCATCTCTTAGAAAATAATAAATAAAATAAAAATATGGAATTGCTTTGGCCTCCAGGACAATGCCTTTGGCTTTGACATTTGCATGCATTGTTAGATGGCTTTCCTCCCCCTGCCCACAAGCTTTTCTGAACCTCCTGCTCATCCTCATTGTTCCAAGAGGTGTGTCCATCATAACACCTACTACATTAAATCCAAATATGAGATTTTGCCTGTCTCTAAAATTATGGATTCCTTTGGTCCTGAGACTCATTCATTCTTATTTTCTCAATGCCTGATGTCATGGCTGGCATATACACAATACTGAGAGAGCCTGTTGAACTGAATTCAATCTTTTCCTTGATTTACCCTGAAGGGTATTCTGCTTATATTCTTCAACATCTCCGGTGCGCTTTAGGGCCATGGCTTACCTGTGTGCTGACGTTTGCTTTAGAGAATGAAGTTAAACAGGAAGCTCAAGCTAGAAAGTAAGGTCAAACGACCAGCCTGTTTTCAGAAAGTTACGCCTCCAGCATAAGCTATCAACAACCAGCCAGGGAAGGATTCTCAGAGCTCCCAAACTCCTTTCAATGGTAAGAGCAGCAGGCACGATTTTCCTCCAAGAAGCACTTCTTCTCCAGGTCATAAGCATTTTTTGGAGTGTGATATTTGTTCATGTAGTTGACAAATATTCACAATGTCTGCTATGTGGCAGACACATTCAGACAGGAGGCAGGCAGCCAGTTGGGTTGATATCTGAATAGCAGAGCAATGTTATAAAAAAGACATTAAAATTACTTCCTGGAAGGAAGGAGTCTTAGTATTTTACCATTTTAAAATGATGTTTTGGTGTTGAAAACTAAAACCAAGATGTTGTAACTCCTATAGATACCTGCCATGCCTCAGAGAGATGACTTTTCTCAGTTTCAAACAAAGATTTTAAAAGTTTAGAGTTTAGCTTTATGGCTTTAGGGAAAATGGTCCAACTCTTTCAGATATCTTGTTTCTTAATACTTACAAATATCCTCACTATTTTATTTTTTTATGAGACATTAATTCTTCTATTTTGTTGTGGTGAAGATTTATTGAAAAATGAAAATGATGTAGAGTCTCTGTGGAAGTGCTATTATTTTTAATTTGATTTTTTATAACTTTCTAAATATGTATTTGTGAATAGTTCTTTTTCTTTTTCAGTATAAGAACTCTGGTATAGCAGTCTGAGGCCTGTTTCTTTTTTGTACTTTAGGGAAGTGTCTATAAGGTGTTCAGGGTCTCACTACTAGATCAGACTCATGGTGATCCATCTGTTTACAGCCTCTCAAGGGCTGGGGTTACCGGCACATACCACCATGCCCAGTCTCACTTGCCATCTCAGTGTGCCCTGGATGTGGGGCCAGCATGGCAAACCTGAGGATCAAATCCCAGGACTCTGAACCTGCTTTCAGGTGCTTTGATCCACTGAGCTATTTGGCTAGCCCAGAGGTGTGGGTTTGAGTCAATAGCTTTGTCACTTTGTAGCACTACAAGTAGCTTCTGACATCAGGGAAGTATGGAAATCAGAGTGTCCTTCTGTTCTGTGGAGATCTGGTTTAGATCTGAAATGTCTCCCACAGATCTCACTGTGAGAAGTGGGGGTGTTTCCTGGGAGGGCGTGTTCCCCTTTGTGACTCTTACCCCCTCTCTAGTTCCTGGCTGCCATGATGTGAGCAGTTTTCCTCAGCTGTGACCTTCCGCCACACCCTTTCTACCTCAGAGCCACTGGCCTTGGACTCAGTTAGCTGAACCTGGTCTCCTTCAGGCGTTGAATGTCGGGTGTTCTGTACTAGCAGTCGGGGGGTACCTAATACCTGCCCTCTCTCCTTTCTCTTTTTCTGCTCCATAGTTTTTACTATAGCTCCCATGAATCAGCTCTCCTTACCAGTGACTTTATAGCTCTAAGATCTGCCTTGCTCAGAAGGTATGTGTCAATAAAGCACAAATCACTTTCTATTGCTTTGGTTTTATTTTGATGATGAGCTTGTGACATGAGACCAGTGCTTTGAACAATCTTTAAAATGATATAAGCTAAATAATTTCTAAACAAAGCTCTTAGGCTCCAAGCTTTAAAGGCGTTCTAAACTGCCTGCAGGTGCAGTGACCAAGGCTTGATCCCTCGTGTGCCGTGCTTGCCTTGCCCCCTGGGGCATGCTGACTGTAGACCCTGTACTAAGATACATTTTAAAAAAAGCTTTCACATACCTTTTGGGAAACATATATTAGACAACTGACTATACCTCAGATAGTCAAGATAGGGTCAAATTCACTTTCTTCAGTGAGTGCTGTGCCCTCTTCACTCCTCACCTTCTTTTGAATTTTAGAGGACATTCTAGTTCATTCAGTCATTGAACATTTGCTCAGCATAAGCTAAAGGTCTTTGAGAAACACTGGGTTACAAAGGTGAAGAAAATAATGTCTCTTCTGCTGTGGGGTTTGAAGTGCACAGGAGTAGCTAGCCAAATGCCACACTATAACAACATATCAGAAGAACAAAAGAAGTGAGTAAGATTTCTGGAATTTTTTTTTTATTCTCATGGAAGGATGGATAGACATGCGGAAAGCTGTGTGATCAAAATGGTGAATGTCTTTTTTTTAAACCTACTCCTGTAAGAGGAACATTGCTGTTAATCTCTCTCAGGATACTTTTCCTCACACTGAACATGCCTGTCCTATTGTTTTTGACACTTCCTGAAGCAGTTCCAGAAGCCCTCTTTTATGAACACCCTCAGTTGTGCTGTCATTGCTACCTTAATGTCTGGGATCCATTCAAAATGTTTACTTTCAGTAGTGTTTTTGACTTTGAGAAGGGTCTAGAAGTTATACAATACAGAGATGTTAATAAGGTGAACAAGGAGGCAATGTAATATTCATAAGCCCACATTGCTTTTGGATGACACCTGCCAGCAGCTTTAACCATATTTTTTATCCTAGCTTATACAGACACTAATGAAAGAAGTCTTCCAGAAGTGCTTCAGAAAGTGGCAAGAATAATGGGATGTGTCCACTGGTGGTGGTGCATGCTGAGGGCAATTAGCAACAATGTGTCTTTTACTGTACTATCTTTTTTAATTTGCTATATATTGTTACCGTATTTCTTATGAAAGAGACATCAGGTACACTATTCACCCTCCATCTCTTCTTTCCTACTTCACACACACACACACACACACACACACACACACACACACACACTCAACATACTTGTATAAGAAGGCTCACTTGACCAAAGCACGTTGTCCCTGTAAAGTAGATAAATTGGAGCCACACAGTCTACTTTATTAAGCAGCTTACGCTCACAAAGGGAGATGAGTGGCCCATAAACATCTTGAGCCCAAAGGAAGATGAGATCTGTACCACAGAGAAGGCTGAGAGCCTCAGGAAGAGCAGACTGGCCAACAAACTGGGAATTCCACCTAAGCAGTGGGCACTTAGGAGGTACTGACTTTCATTGTGAAGCAACCGATTCTGAGTACAACCCTTCCCTTCTGTTTTGGGAGTGGTGTGTTTCCTTTTCCGTGTAAGAGTGTCTCCAAGGATCTGCAGTAGGTTAGCAACTCTGGTCCACAGAGACCCATCTGAACGGCTGCCCGCCTTGCCTGGGCCCATCCGCTCTCACTAGGGGCCTCGAGCCTATCTCAGAGTCAGGTCCACCTCTTCCCCAGCTGGGTGGAATTAAATTAAATGTTAGGTAAAGATGATCAGATGTGAGAGAAGACAGGAATTGTTATTTCTGTAGAAATTAGTCTCCCCAAATTTGCTGTCAAAAATAATGAGAGGAATTCCACTGAACAGAACTGAACTAAACAAAAAAAATCTTGACTTCACATAAAACTTGGTTAAAATAAATAGTTGGAGTTCAGTGTGTATCACTTTTATGTTCTCTTGTATAACTGGCCTTTCTCCATTGGGTTCTATAACTTGTTTACTATGTGATAGGGCCTTGGTCTGACTTATCCTCAAGCTCTGAGGCTTCCTTCATTGGCACAGACAGTTTTTAGTTGTTCACGGCAGTCTAGAGGACTTCAGCAGCCATGCATTGGGCTGAAGTTGGCTTGCCAAAAACGCCATAAGCTGACACTGCACATCCTGGTAAGAGCTCTGCTAACTGTCTGCTCATTCCTCATGGCCTCTGTGGCTATCCAGTGTCATCTTTCCTGGGCAGTGCTGCTAGCCGTCCGCTCTTCCTGGGATCAGTTTGCAGCTCTCAGCTCAGCTGGTGTGTGCGTGCTGTGCCTAGACAATGCATGATGAGGGATGTGAGCCGAGACAGAGCATCTCCTACACTCTAAGCTTGTACATGCTGTTTGTGATTTTCTTAGTAAATATAATGACATGCAGATGCCAAATTTGATCATTTCTGTTGTTATATCTCTTGAGATGTACATTTGTTGTCATTATAACTCTGATAAGTGGTGATGTTCATTGTTATCGGTATTTTCCTATTGTAGCTATGGAAATTCTCCCCTCTTTGCAGACTATTTAGGCATATTCATTAGGGCTGTTTCAATATATTTTATTATGTAGCATATTTTGTAAGTTTAAAAACATGTCTTGCACACCATACTACCTAAAAATCCCTGTCAAAATTTAAAGATACATACGTTTTCTCCCCAAGTAAATTCCTTTATAAAATTAAACACGTTATTTACATGTTAACAAATGTGTTTTCCATCTCTTCTCTAGGATGTGAGGATCTTTGAGTTCAGGTCTCTGTGTAATCCATCCCTCTATCCCTACCCTTACAATGCTCAATACATGTTTTCAGAACAGGCCTGGGCATGCACTTCACTGATGATTATTCCATTTGTGCAAGCAGTCTACACATAAGTTCTGTGTTAGATAATGGTCTATTCCAATGAGTGTAGCTAATAGGTGATATTCTAATCACCTAATGATATGCCTTGTATCTGTGGAAGTTAGGGTGGATAAAGACTTATATTTATGTATCTAACATAGCTGATTCTATAGACCAATTCCAGGTTCAGTCAAGCCAGTGAAGAAAGATACAGTCATTGGTTTGAGGAGAAAGAGCAGAACCAATGTTTGGAATCCTAGAATGGCACGTACTTTCTGGACCAATCATTTAGTTTCTTTACACATCAATTTCTCATCAATAAAATGGGATCAATAATGATAAAATCTAGGTCATAGGCTGTTATGAAGATAGTCAGAAAGATATGTTTATATATGTGTACTACATGTTTTACCCCAAACATATTTTTTATATTATTTAGAACAGTGTTGTATGTGTTTGATATTATGTACAGGTTCAGTATAAGTATGAGACATGGCCTAGTTCTTCTGTCTCTTTGGCTTTTCAGGGCCCAAAGAAATCAATTGTTTCAACAGATTAGTAGCTAAAGTTCCTAGTAAACAATGTGTTCAGTATTTTTCTAAACTCAGTGATCAATTTCACAAAATAAGACGGATTTCCACTACATGGAAGATCTGTCCTGCATACAAAGCTAAAACAAATCCTTGACCGTCTGAAAGAGTAACTCATTAGTTA